>PTEX01000123.1:1268551-1285208 GCA_003342815.1 Eudromia elegans
GGACGGCTCCCGCAGAGGGGCAGAGCGGGCGGGCACGCTCTGGCCGCGCCGGGGACCCGCAGAGCGGCTCGGCCCGCGCGGGGTGCCGCGGCGCAGCGGCCCGGCGAGGCGGGTTGAGCCCTGCCGCCCTCCCGCCTCCCTGCCGCGCCCGGCACCGCAACAGGTCTCCCGGCACCGACTTACGGCTGCGGCTCCGGGTGAGCGCGGGCGTCTCCGCGGCTCCACGCATGGAGGGCGCCGCGGCTGCCGGCGCCGCGATGCGCTGTGCTGCCGGGCGGAGCTGGCGCCGCTGCCGGGAGGCGGGGACGGAGGGAAGGAGGGAGGGAGGGAGAGAAAGAAGGAAGGAAGGAAAGGGCGGCTGCTCGCGCTGCTGGGGCTCGCGGCCGCCGCTCTGGCCGCCGCGCCGCGGGGACGGCTATAAGGCCTGGGGGCGGGGGCAGCGTTTATGCAAAGCGGTGGCGACACGCGGGGCGGGACGGCGACGGGGCGGGAGGCGGCGGCGGGCTGCGCTGGCCCGCGCGCCGCGTCCCGCGCGACAGCGGAGGGGGCCGGGGCCGCTGCCCGGCCGCACAGCCCGCCCGGGCCACGGGGCGAGGCGCCGCTTCGGCCTTTCACTGCAGCCCAGTTAGCGACGCACGAGAACAACGGACCTGTGCAAAACGCCGGGTCCGTAAACACCTTCTAGACACAGCAGCAGGGGCTACATGACAGCGTCGGGCAGCTCTCCACAGGACAAACGCAGGACACCTCGCTAGGCATCGTGCATAGCATTAGTTTTTAAAGCAAGGGTATTGGCCTGAAAAAAAGCTTCAAGAAAGGAGAAGACACTTATTTTACTTTGACACGGACAAGAAACTAATAGCTGTATGTGAGAGAAGGGAGAAGTCATTCATTCCTCCTAATGAAATGGCGCCTATATCTCTGCTGGTTGAAAAGGCCCCGTAAGCAGCTCGCTGACATGCAGCCAGTTGCCCTTGCTGCTGCTGGACTCCAGAGCCCGCAGACAAGCAGCAGGCAGAGCAGGACGCATCTGAAACGGCAGAGTGCCCGAGGGCACGCGTAAGCATGGGGAGCACAGCCCAACAGGGAGCAGATGAAAGAGCAATTTGTTACATCCATTATTTCTTTTTACATTATTGTTTGATTATGACATTAAGAATTGCAGATTCCAAGGTCTGCAGACGTTGCACATCTGTATATAATAAAGTATATTTCAAAGCTGTTTAAGTGTGAGAAGCTCTTGGAAACTGTAAACAACCTCACGCAAAAGGTATTCACAGACAGCATGGGTCTACACCAGCACACACTTGAGTCAAGTAGCTGTAGTGGATTTTGGATTAGACTATCCATGTTTGACCTCTGTCGCACATAGGATTATCCATGCTATGACTCTGTTTTTCTTCATAATACTTTCCATAAAATCCTTCCCACTGTCCTCTCGCACTTTTCCCAATGAACCATGCAGAATCCACCTGGAGCCCCACTGCCCCTAGAGCTCATTCCTCTGTCATGAGTTCTCCCTAATCTGGTGTCAGAAAATGAGATTTAATGATCGTATGAGAATGACTATAAACACCAAGTCTCATCACTTCCTACAGTGCCAGATTTGTTCGCCTCCCTTCAAACAGGCAGGATAATTACCATGACCGAACAGCAGAACTGGTTGAATAACGTTACCTAACTCATCACTCAGACACAACATCAGAACTGTAAAACTGATTTTGCTCACAACCATGAGGAGTGGTCAGTGAAGAAATAACGTCTGAAAAGAGGACAACACATGAGACTTACAAGGCTGTCYGCAGCACATGCAGATTTGGGCAGCATTCAACCTGAATAGAACAGGCTAATAATCCTCSAAGAGTGACCAGATGAACTACTCAACTTCTTTATCTTCCATAAAACAAGGGCCCTTTTGGAGTTAATCAGGGCAGAATGACTAGATGAAGCTGTGCATAATCTGTTGGGGAGACAGCTGTGTAGCCCCCAGATCCTTTTGCACCCATGTAATTCTGTGCATATGTCKTATGCAATGCAGGGCTACAGTGGGAGGAAAGGGAGAAGAAGAAACCGTAACGGCAGAGGCCTCTCTATGTAAACGCACACATGGGAGCGCTTACCAAACACAGCAACGGCGCTCTGAATCGCTGAGGTGACGCACACACGCGCACACGAGCTCGTGGGACAAAACGGGCCAGCAGTGCCCCTGCTGCCTTCTGCACAGCGGTAGAACTAGGCACAGCATGCGGCAAGTACGGCTCAAAGCAGAGCTGAAGTAACCATGTTTGCCTGGCTGCCACAGAGACACTTCATGAACCAACTGCCTGGTAACCTGGTCCCAAGCTGGCCTCATTAATGCTGGTCTAAGAACGAAGGCAGGTCACATTTAAACACGGTTCTGGTTAAGCCAGTTTTGTAGATGGGCCAATCTGTATTTTGACACTGCTGGAAACAAAGTTGGCCTAGCCTATCCCAGAACATAGTTTTACATGCCCACTGAACTAGTTTAAACATGTTTCTCCTACCATTTGTGTACCAGGATAGATGGGATCTTTGAAGTGTTGCTAAATATCGTGATTTTATCACAAATCACAAGATAATTGGCACTACTCTCAAAGGCCCAGCTTCTAGAGTCATGTGGCGCTGATAATCTCTTTTTTCCCCCCTTTAATAAATAAATGACTTACAGAATGACTATATGGAATGGAAGAAGGTATATCAAACTCTAAATATTTTCTGTTTTAATCTCAAGAATTTGTGACACATTTGACTCTGAAATAATTGAGGTCGCAGTAACTTCGTTGTTTAACTCAAATCCAGTTTGAACAGAAGTGCTGCTGCTTCAACCAAAATAGTCTCACCTCACCCTTTATTATTTTAATCATTTTGGCTTCTGTGTTGAGACAAGTTCTTGGACCTTTGAGTGTATAGCAAACTTTATTATATGGCTCTATTGACACTTAGAGGTTGTGCAGACCAGCAAGAGCTCTAATATAGATGGAACTGCACCAGCAGAACAAGCCATTTACCAGTGCAGGTTGTTTCACTCAGGAGACCAAAACACATTTTTTTGTTTTGTTTTGTCAGGATTGGCTGCATCTACACTASCAAGGTATGCCAGTACAGCTATCTCGGCAACCCTTTTAAATGCAAAGAAGCCGTATGTGCCCGCAGCACAGGCTGAGATCTTATTTTTAATGCTATTAAACAGCTGTGTCTTGGACTTTTGCCTCGTTATACTCTTTTAACCACATTATTTTGTTCAACTGCTAAATAAACAGCATGGGGTTAAACGTATTAGTGTAATTTATCTTCATTCCTTCCTAATTTACACTTTGAATGAATTAATTAGGATGATCTAATTAACACTGTACAATAGTAGAACCAGTGCCAGTGATCTCTTGGGGGCACCCCTCAGTGACCCACACCTGCTTTTCTTATCTGTTGCCTGTGATGGGCTTCTCCAGTCTGCCTTGAAAATAGAGGTTTGGGTTGATACAGCACAGTGTGATACAACGCTTATTTTGTGCCAGAGAGATAACAAAGTGTTTGACAGACCAACATATAAACCTTTACGACACCTGTGCCCCTGTGCCCATGTAGTGGGGGCAGAGGGATTCCTCTTTGCCCTGTTCTCCTTTTCTGTCTATGTTCCTAAAGGATTATATTCCTTAAGACTGGCCCTTAGAAATCATTCCTGCATGGCTTTGCCATTTAGACCAAAACCAGAAAATCTGCTGCAKTCTGAAAACTGGCACTGAGCACTGAAGGGCTGATTTTGCTGTCTACGACATGTAAATACTCYTCCCTGGAACATTTATATTGCATCAGTGTGACAAATGGTTGTGACATATAATTCCCTTGTCACTTGTAAGGTATCAGCGCAATCCCCTCTGAAGTCAGAGTTATACCATGTAACATGTATGAGAAAAGAAAACCTAGGTCTTGCTTTCTGTATAAGACTGAATGTTTCATACAAAAAGATTTTTTAAAGGGTAATACCCTTTTAGCATAATATTATAGCTTTGAATAATGTTTAGAGTGAGAAAGATTTTCCATCCAAAGGCTCTTAATCCTTAGCACAAACCCTTGGGAAAAATCTAGTCCAGAATTCACAGTTTTGCACTATTCCAGTAGTATCTACTTGTACAAAAAGTACTAAAAGAAAATGTATCTCCCTCAGACTATGAAGAAAAGTCCTCCACTTCGCTTTGTACATGTTTTTTTTAACCATGCTATCATTTTACAGCTCCTCTTGCTTTCTAGTTATCCCCCCAAAGTCCCTGCTCTAGTTTTTGCCTATTCCATATGGCCTGAATCCTTTCCTTGCAAAAAACGGAGACAAGGGTGAAAATGAACCTTTTCTGACTGAGAGTGATTAATGAATCACTGCTCAATGCAAACTGCTATGCAAGCTACTTCCCTGGGAGAGGTGGCAAGCACAGGAGTGAGAGCTTGCACTGTAGAAAGTGCCTGACACTGCTTCTGCACTTACATTGCAAAAGTGTCTCAATATCTCTTTCACATTTAGCTCTCAAGACACTTCAATTCCTTACGCATATCTTTTCCTGTGACTCCCTTCTCTGAAGGGAGACCTACACAAGGGCAGCTACTTGCTTTCTTCTAGGTGGAGACTGCAATCCCTGAAACAACTTCTTTTTGCCTTCTCTCTTCCTAAGTAGCAGTGGCCCCCAGTGGTGACAGCTGAGCTGGCACCTTATTTCAAGCTATTCCACTCTGCCCTGAAAAGCCTCCATGCTAATGGCAGAAACTTGACACGGGGACTTGCAAGTTCCTCACATCTTCCGACTCTGCAGGGACCATGGGCCGCTTCTCTGTGACCCGTTCTAGCCTCTACAGACCTAAGTTCAGAACCCACTGACACTGACGAGCCTCCAAAAATGGGACTATAGCCTATATTATTCATTAAACTGTGTTATCGTAAAGATGGAATTAGATATCTCGAATAGAASACGGGGCATCATTCAAGGACAACTAAACTATGCAGATGTTTTTCTTATTTCCACATTTTATGGTATTAACAATGAAATCAGAAAGACAAAAAAGTACTTAGGCAAACAAATAGCTTTGACTTTTTAAAGACCTGAGTACACATCAAGTAGCTATTCCTGCCTACATAAGTGACAGTACACTTCTATGTACAAAGACACACTTTTGACATGAAATGGGAATTAAAAAAAAAGAAAATAGAGTTGGGGACTTGTTACACATTTTCTATCATTTATACATTATCTTCCCTTTAAGTCAAAAGGGAATCAGCTCTTCACCTCTTTAAGCATGGTGAAGTCAAGCCTTACATGGACAGGTACCATAAAAAGAAGGTAACACACAGGAGCTGAAATGGCYGGACCATGTTCCACGCTTAGAAGAAAGCTTTGGATTTGCTCAGGCGCATAAAAACAAGTTTAAAAGAGAGAAAAAAAAWWTTTTTTTTTCTGTTTTTCAGTATCTGGAAGACATTCAGCTCATCTGTCCCTTTATTCAGATGAAGCCTGTCAGGACCCTGGGTGTAAGTGCAAGTTGCCTCCCGACTACAACCGTCCACTGGAGACAAATTAAAGAGGACAAAACAGCCACAATTTTCTTTAGTATTCACACAAAACTTACAGACTCACTGCCTGTGATGTCATGGTGATCCACAGCATCAAAGTAAACTGTAAATTTTACACTGTTTCCAATTTTAAAAGTTTGAGGAAGAGAACAAGAGGAAGCTTAACGTGTTTTGTTGTGGACCACTGCTTTAGAGAGGCAGATTTTTATGGGTTTAGGACAGATCCAGACAAGTATTTTAAAGCGAGCTTGTTTGTGCAAGTATGGCTTTATTAATTTTCCTGCTGAACAATTCACCACAGACATCTGGAACAGCCTTATTAGTAGTTTTGAGGCCACATTAATTCTGGATGATCTTAAATAACATTTTTACAGATACTTAAGAATATTTAAGAAAGGAACACTTTTGAAAGCCCTTGGCAGAACATGAGAAGGTTAAAATAAGAGTCTCAGTTACCTAGCCTTACTCCSTGAAGCTTGATGATTGCAAGGCCTAAGTAATCCGATCCCATACATTTCAGCAGAATGAAATGTGTCCTATGGATACGGAATTTCTGTGGTTTAGATCTAACATTTGAACATGTTGCCTACAGCAGGGGTTGTTTCCCAGGCATTCTTACAAGCACAAGTAGCCTCAGTATCCTCATCAGCCCATGTCTGTTTAATGAGAAGACTTAAAAGGACGCATTTGCTTGTTTTAAAAGACTTGTTTATGCACTCTCTCAAAGCATTTATTTGAGACTTTATTGTTCTTGTGCACAAAGGAAACYAGTGAATTGGATCCTGCCTCAGAGCCTGTGTATTACACAAACATTTATAGGTTCTTTGTGAGGTTTAATCCTTCACAGTACCAGTTGGATCGTTTTTTTCTTCTTTTTTAGAACAAGCCTTTGTAGAGGATGAATTCACTCTTGCTGCATACTGGTGCACTTAGATTTGCGGCAAAACTTTTATTTGAAAAAAAAAAAAAGAAAAATAGGTTACGGACAAAGAAATTTCCCAATATAATAGTCAAACTTTATGAGTTTCATGTCCAACAGTAGGGGAAAACAGATTGCTTAGATTAATTTCATTTCAAAAAAAGCATATTACCTCTCTGATCTGAAGATTAATTTGAATGATTTAGTTAAGCCCAAGTTAAATCCAAGGACTTAAATTTGGAAGAATGTACACTGTGGGCAAAGCTTCAAAACTTTCTTAATATAGTCAATGTGGCATTAAGTCTGGTTATAGATTTGCATCTTCAAAGCTCTGCTTTATTTTAGGCTAATGGAGTTTAATTACAGATCAGATTGCTGTCAAAAGTAGCAAAAATGAAACTGTTGATGCTTTTTTTGAGATAAATACTTTCTGGCAATTTTCCCAACCTCCAGGACATGTTTGAACATGTTTTCACTTCCCTACCTGAATAAGGAGCAATTTGGCATGTAGTATGTGTATTTTGGCTTAAAGACAGTAATTTGAAAATAAAGAGGACAGCTTCTGTCTTTTGTGACAGGTCATGTGTAAGATGTAAAAGAGGTAGTACATTCGATTAGGACGAATTTGAAGTGCATAGCTGGAAGATAGCTAAGTGATCACTTGGGCTTTCTTAAAGAAATGTATGTACTGTTTTTCCTAACAGGCAATTTCCTTTGCAGGTGTGCTTTCATCTGCATGTAAACTTCAAATTTTGCTAAACTAGAATAACAAAGCTTGGTGACATCCAAATAATTGATTGGGAAAAACACTGAATTTTCTTTAAAAGAATAAAGCAAATTCAGTTGTGGAAGCAGCCTTATCTTAGGACAGATAAATGATTAGAAGTTGTTCTCTGATACACTCTCTAAAGGTTTTTGAAATTAATTCCTAATAACAATAAACTGTCCAAATCTCAGGTATTCTGGATAGAAAAACATATTAGAGAATTTTTCTTATTGCAATAAACAGATGGGAGCACAGGAAGCAGTTTTAAGATAGTACTTCTCTCATAGCAGTTGTCAAGCAGGCAGAAATGGAGTATGTAGTTCAAAAATATCAGTTCATCAAGATAAGAAGACATCTCTAAGTGCTTGATAACTTGGGTAAAATGCCAATATATCTACAGTGCTACACACAGGTCCTGCCAGAGCTTCTGCTTGTTCTTTTACAGTGTTTACTCTCATTTTCTCAGATAGAAACATAAAGCTGACACTTATGTAAATACCTTAAGTTAYCAATTTTATGAAATCTTATCAATCTAGACATCTGGCTTCAAAAATTTCTCAAGCAAATTTCAAATATCCATTTACCATATGAAGATATGGAAAGCCTCAACAACTCTTAATACGACTGCCAGATTTTTATGCAGATGAAAGCTACGTACACCTACGAACAGAATTCTATAATTTGCCCACAGGCTTATTTGAGCACCTATGACTAAGATACTTTGGATAGGTCTTCCATTTCTCTTCTTCTTAAAAACATTTCAAAAGCTTTCTCTTTGCTAAGGATTATTGAGATTCCAGGATGATAAATGGGGAGAAATTTKTGCAGTACAAAATATCTCCCAAAAATCTAAAATGGTTTCACAAGATAACACTGATTTGCCCAAAGCATGGTCAGACCAAAAGAAAAAAAAAGGCACAAAAAGAATTTGAATTCTGCTTTGCTTTTGGTGCATCACTTTCTATACGTCTTATAAAACCAATAAAGACAGTATGAAAAATAAGATTTTACATTTCTTCTCTGAGCAGATTTAGCAATATTTATTTCCGCAAGAGACTTCTGTCACCCCAGTCTTCAAAAAAGGCAAGAAAAACGACCCAGGCAACTACAGGCCGGTGAGCCTGACCTCCGTCCCTGGGAAGGTGATGGAGCAGCTCATCCTGACTGCTGTCTTCAGGCACATGGAGGAGAAGAAAGTGCTCAGGAGGAGCCAGCATGGGTTCACTAAGGGGAAATCATGCTTGACTAACCTGATAGCTTTCTGTGATGGGGTGACTAGATGGATAGATGAGGGCAGAGCGGTGGATGTCATCTGTCTGGACTGCAGCAAGGCTTCTGACACCGTCCCTCACAGCATCCTCCTGGGCAAGCTCCAGAAGAGTGGGTTAGATGAGTGGACAGTGAGGTGGTTTAGGAATTGGCTGAATGACAGGGCCCAGAGGGTGGTAATCAGTGGTGCTGGGTCTAGCTGGAGGCCTGTGGTTAGTGGTGTCCCCCAGGGCTCAGTCCTCGGTCCAATCCTGTTCAATTTATTCATTAATGACCTGGATGAAGGGATGGAGTGCTCCCCTCAGCAAGTTTGCTGATGATACCAAACTGGGAGGAATAGCTGACAGCCCTGAGGGCTGCGCTGCCATCCAGAGGGACCTGGACASACTGGACAGCTGGGCGGCGAGTAACCTCATGRAGTTCAACAAGGGCAAGTGTAGGGTCCTGCACCTGGGSAGGAATAACCCTAGACAYGCCTACAGGCTGGGGACCGACCTCCTGGAGAGCAGCCCCGCAGAGAGGGACCTGGGCGTCATGGTGGACGACAAGTTGACCACGAGGCAGCAGTGTGCCCTCATGGCCAAGAAGGCCAATGGGATCYTGGGGTGCATTAAGCAGAGCGTSTCCAGCAGGTCGAGGGAGGTGATTCTGCCCCTCTACTCAGCCCTGGTGAGGCCGCACCTCGAGTACTGTGTGCAGTTCTGGGCTCCSCAGTGCAGGAGGGATGTGGAGCTGYTAGAGAGAGTCCAGCGCAGGGCCACAAAGATGATTAAGGGCCTGGAACATCTGCCCTATGAGCAAAGGCTGAGAGAGCTGGGCCTGTTCAGCCTGGAGAAGAGAAGGCTGAGAAGGGACCTGATCAATGTATATAAATACCTCAAGGGAGGGAGTGAGGAGGAGGAGGGGCCCGGCCTCTTCTCAGTGGTGGCCAGTGATAGAACTAGGGGAAACAGCCACAAATTGAGGCACCAAAAGTTCCACAGGAACTTGCGAAAGAATTTCTTGCCAGTGAGGGTGACAGAGCCCTGGAACAGGCTGCCCAGAGAGGTGGTGGAGTCTCCTTCTCTGGAGATCTTCCAAACCCGCTTGGACACCACCCTGTGCCACATGCTCTAGGAGACCCTGTGTGTGCAGGGGGCTTGGACTAGATGCCTTCTACAGGTCCCTTCCAACCTTAAGCATTTTATGAGTCTATGTTGTCTGAGACTGAAACAGTTTTAAATTTTGCTGGAATTCTTCATATTTCTCATCTTATGACATCAATGCGTGAAGTCCTAAAATAATAAGATATGATTTAACTTTTTTGTGCTAATACATCTCACCASAGAATTGAAAAATACATTTAAAATACATTCCTTAAGTCTCGGCTGAGTTTTGCAGGTGTATTTCCCAGCTCTTCTCCCTGTCCCTTGTAGTAAGGTAGCGGATGCCCCAAGTAGGTGATTCCACATACTGGGAGGGATGCAAACACTCTCTTGTGGCTCTACCTGGGGGATGACCACATGGCCACAGGCAGACTCCCGAGACAGGACCATAAACCCATTTAGGCAATCATTCACCATGAGCAAACACCAGACATCTCAAAAGGTAAGGGGTGAATCCTGGCTCTGCTGAAGACAACAGGCAGAAGACTGTAGACATAGCTTTGCCTCACAGTACTAATTATGGAACTATACCATAAGCCATGTTACTGAATATGGCATGCATATATATTACCAAAGTTCATAAACTAAAAACTCTACTCCTTCTGTCTTTAGATGCATCTCTCCTCATTCTGTTACGATTACCTATGATATGATTACTGACTCTTAAGAGACTCATGATAGTGCTGTTCTTTTCCTTCTCATTTTCTGCATATATGTATTTATCCTTGCACGTTCCTGTCTGTTTCCATCTGGGGATGATGCATGCAGACCATGTTCAAACTATTAATAACATGTATTTCGCTCAGCTGCCCTCTTACCAGTACTTGTCCAAAAAGGCAAAAGGAGCTGCAGAGAAGGGAGCGTGCCAATTGCAGAGCCAAAATACACTCAGTCACACCCTGGTAATGGACTGATTTCTGGAAAGATTGCACAGATCTCACCTCGATAGGTTTTGGTACCACACCCCCTATCTAATCCACTCACTGCAGCTCCACTTATTTCACTGGAACYCACAACCACAGAAAGATAGGTCTGCCCTCTTAATGCCTGCAGGCATAGTTACCCACTGTCCCTTAACCTGAATGAACAGATTAACTCAATATTTTGCATTTTCTAGACATGATTCATTTAAAGCTAAACCTCTGCTCCTGTGAAGTCAATGGGAGTTTTGCCAATGAATGTTGATGCCTCTGCTACTTTATTCTTTGGCCTCCTAAGCAGGAACTGCCAATCATGCTGTATTACACACTCACACAGTCATTTTATTAAAAACCCATCATGCGTTCAGCAAAGTAGAGACAAGTTACTCATTGCCTTTGCCAGCAACAGAATCAGGCGCCTTCAGCGAACCACCATTCTTTACATGTTTCTTTTACTGGAGATAATACAAAGCAACTCGACTTCAAATATGACTTCTGAACTGATACACTAAAACATTATGCCATCAAATGCCACGCAGCATGCTCCTKTTTGCAAAACTATTTATAGACATTTTCTTCCTGTTTCAGGAGTTGAGTCTCTTCCATTTCCTTCTGAATAGTCCTTAGGAAGAGAAAGCAAAAAAACGTCACTACATATGTGTTACATCAGGAACATGAAAGGTGACAACATAGGTTCCTCTCCATTTAGGGTATCACTTTAAAGATGCCTTGTACTATCAGCATAGATACAGCAGTTCTGAGCATTAGGCTCAATCTATCTGCATGTTCCCTCTGTTTACACTATTGGGAGCTGACATAAACGAAGCTGGTTCTGTAAGTACTCTCTAGCAGACCAAGCGTAGTGTTGAAAATGAATAATAACAGGCATTATAGAAGAATAGAACCTATTTCTGACACTGTTTATTCACAGCAGTAATATGAAGTACACTTAAACAAAGCATCCCAGGTAATAAGAGTAACTAATGAGCAGAAAGAGCAGGAGTTATTAAATAACATGACCTGACCATTTCTGTTGACAAATTAAACTGCAAATACAATACACAAGCTTTGGAGGTCACTAAACAAAAGAGATTACAAACTGCCAAAACAGAAAGCAACATCTGTTGCTGGGGTCTATACAAAGAAAATTTTACTGTTCAACTGCAATCAAAACCATTCCACAGCTCTTAAAACCCACAGTTCACTTTAAATATATTGTACTTTATTTGAAACTTGATATTTTGTAAGGTTTTCTTTACCACTTTAAAAAAAACTTTTCTCCAAAATATTTCACAATAAAT
This sequence comes from Eudromia elegans, assembly GCA_003342815.1. Classification (NCBI taxonomy): domain Eukaryota; kingdom Metazoa; phylum Chordata; class Aves; order Tinamiformes; family Tinamidae; genus Eudromia; species Eudromia elegans. The sequence goes on from PTEX01000123.1 coordinate 1,280,444, forward strand.
CTTGAAATTCTTTTCAACAGATCTTATTCTGTATATGAGGCAATGCTATTTATAAATGCATTTTAGTTCTACTGGGGTAGCACTSTGAATCATGATTCAATGTTTACTTAAATCTATTTCTGAGCCTCTCCACAGTCCTAACTTTTGGATCATAACTCTCAGACTCCACATAGTACTTCTGAATGAAATTAATAAATAAATGGCAGGGTTTGTGGGCGGAGAGGGGCAGACTATTAAGAATCACACTGAATAAGCATTAAGTGACTATTTTTTAAGAATGCACAAAAAGTTCAGAATTTTGGAAGCAAAGTTTTTTTTATATAAATCACAACTCAGTAAGCTCCATAAATTCTATACAATATATTCTGCACTTTACCATTAACTGATTAAGCTCACTTTGAGAGCCAAGAGTCCTCATCTGAACAAATATTCTCCAATTTCTTCTTTGCTGTGTCAAAATCACAGGGTATAAGCTGGAACGTCTCTATAGAGATCTCTAGGTCAAACTCTTGCTCAAAATAGGGCTGGCTTTGAAATTCAATCAGGATGCCCAGGGCCTTCTCCAGGTAAATTTTGAAAATCTCCAAGAACAGAATAATCACTTCTCTCAATCCACAGTTAACACTCTTGCTAATACAACYGAAAATGCTCTTGGCCCTCATGACTACAAGGGCACTTTGCTGACTCAGGTTCAGTTTCCTGTGCCCTGGCAGCTCTGGCACCAGCCATATTCAGTAGACAGTCCACAGTCTCCTTGCTTTTCCATCTGCTGCAATGTATTTGTGGAACCTCTTCTCATGTCTCACCTGCTTCAACACCAGGCAAACTTTGATCTTGCTTCTTCCATCCCTGCATGCCCACATCATGCTTGTGTAATACTCCTCCTTTGTAGTGAGCCACTACCCACACACTCCCTTTTTGTTCTGGAGCTCAGCCGTATGGCCTCTCTTTAGCCATGCTGGTTTCCTGCCTTACCAGCTCTCAGTCTTGCACATTGGGACGACCTGACAGGTCAACAAACATACCAGCCACATGCAGATTAGGTACTCTTGAAAACAGGGGACCAACATTTCTTATTTGTCCCCAGGGAAAATGGGCCAGGTTTGGGCTTTCAGAGCACACTGTTATTCGGCTTAAAATTACATTATTTTTCTCATGGACTGCTGGACCACTTTATGTCATCTCCCATATCTAGACTACCCATTAAGACTGAGACTTATTAGTGCCTTACCTCTCCTCTATCAGAGCTATGGACTATGAGTAAGTCCATCCATACAGTCAAGGGGTTAACAGGTGCTGCTTGAATCTCAGACTTGAACATCAGGCCTTTTTCTCTGTTTCCTTTTGTCTTACTCAGTATTGTCACAGAAGAGATCATGTGTATCCACTGATCATTACAGCTTCAAAAACAGAAGAGAGGCATAAACATAGAAAGGCTAACAGTGCTGAAGAGACTGTGTGAGACCAGTGACACCCCAGGAAACAGTAGGGGAGGTACTGGGGTGGGGAAACCAATTAGGTCCCAAGAATGGCTTCAAGATTTCCAGCTTTCACTATTGCAGAATTTAATTAAGAAAATGATTGCATTAATTGGGACTTTCTTGCAAAGTTTAAGAACGTTTCATAGCTGTTAAGTCAGCAACGCTGCAGTTTTTGTCCTCCTATTCAATAAAATTTACTGTGAGAATTTGGATGCCCTGGAAAAGCTGTAGTGACATTCTGGTACTGACAGCTGTCAAGGACCTCAGTACACATGCTTTGAAAAAGTCTGTAATATATATTTGGARGTACACAGGTAGAAGATTTATTATTTATTTATGACGACATTGCAGAGTGAAAAATAGCTAAAGAAACTACAGGACACATGACACTGAGAGCTCCTTTACAGCTAATGATCATGGAAGAGGAAATGAAACAGAAGGATCACAGGAAATACAGAAGACGGTTGGAACATTCCATGTGAGCTCAACAGAAATAGAAGTGCTAAACAGAAAAACAAGTCATGAGCATCATTCTTACAAAAGCAATAATGATTAAGGCCAAAAACAGCAAAAAAAGTTTAGATGAAGAAAAGGTGCAAAGAGGTTTAGCATGATAATAACTCAGTTACTTATTTTCCAAGTCTGTTTGGGAAATAGTAATCACAAAAGCAAGGTGGACAGAGCTCAGTGGAATCTCTTTTCTAACCAATACACCTTACCTTAAAATGCCATGCAAGACTAAAAACAGGGAGTGTGCAGGTGGCTTCTGTGCCAAACTTGTTTTCTTAATGAGAAAATGTGAAAGGCTGAAAAATAACCATAAAAGAATAATTATTTCATAGATCTGCAAATGCAACAGAACTCAGTCCTAGGAAAGAAATAAACAACTTGTAGATCAAAGGATTCATAGATCACCTTCACTGGAGAAATAAGTAGAAATTTATTAGTTGACTTTTTCTTCCTTTTTTTTTTGAAGGCAGCTCACAATAAGTATATAGCTTAATGTCAATTTAAATTATACCTACAATTTTCCGACAGATTCATTTGCTTTTTCAGGTTTATGTCTTACACATTGACAGTTTCTAATCAATAGGACACAATTCCCTCTGAGAGTTATTAAAATATACCTTGCATTTAAATGCAATAAAAAGCATGACTGAACATGCCTCTGTTCCTCATAACACATAAATACCACATCTGGTCCATAAAAAACATGCATTATACAGAGGTTGTATGAATGCCAGATACATATTATTACATGGAACTGTTTTATCCATCTAGTCTAATTTCCAGATGTTTTATTACTTGTAGACAAGAGTATTGTCAAAACTGCTGCTAGAAGTCCATTTATTTCAAGAGGGCAAGGGACAAGGATAGCAAGTTAAGCTACCGGAAATGTCCGCAGTAGAGTTAATGGTAAGTCATGTGATTGAATCTTCAGGGATATGATGTTGAAAGAGATGCATTTAAAAAATCAATTTCAGACTAAAATTCCATGTAACTGTGACTTAAATATGCACTTACTTTCCCAGTACTAAATGACATAGAATTGCAGGTAATTTTACAAAAAAACTACCAAAAACCTAATGGAAATGAAACAGAAACCATTAGCACAATAGGTACTAGTAACTATAATCAGTTCCAAAAACTTACTGAGCAGCTGGTTAAAATTTCAGATATTGAAAACTAATCCTCTTTAATTCTGCCAATTTCAAACTAACATGAAACCTCTGAACATGACCTGGTGGAGTCATGATTCCATAACTGAGTTCAAAAAGGGAAAAACATTTAGCATCCTGTCCATAACAAGGAAGATGGTTAATCCATGGAGTTCTCCAGAGATAAGGTCAGGAGTACCAGCAGACCCTGCTCCTCAAGTTAAGGTTCCTACCACTGCAGCCTCTAGCCCTCTTTTCTAAAGGAAACCCTAGACAGTGTCTATTGACCAGCATTTCATCCAGCCTTAGGTTTAATGCACACTACAAGACCATGACATCTAAAACTACACAATGTAAGTTATATAGCACAGACCTGATCACTCTTGCATGGTTTTCTCCTCTATCTCTTTCCAACTCTTTGTTCTTTAACAGTAAAGGGAAAGAAATCTGGGCAGAGAGCATGTCTGATTGGGTTTATGCAACTGATTGCTTGCTCAATGGGGACRGAGCAGGCAGGACTATCTTGTGTACAAGCAACACCAAGAAGAGAGATAACTACACCTTTATGYGTGGTAAACTTAAGCAAATTGACCCTTTTTTGGATCCTACAAAAAAAGAACTGTTTACATTCATCTGGATGAATTGTGTGGCTCTTGTGGCTTCTGCTAAAAGTAAAAACAACTACTCAGCCTCTCTATGGTGCTGAATATTCTGTCACCTCTAGGGTGACAGAATCACATCTGTCATTTAGAATATGCCTGTACAGTATCTATCAGAAAAGAATTAAACTTGACTGCGACTAGAGAAATATGAGTATATAAAAGTAAGAATTCAGAACAAGTATCTTGATACGAACACTGCAAGATTTGTACCTTTATGTTCAAAATGGGGTTTTTTGAGCAAAAAGCATAAAGGCTACATACTAATAGTAGCACTTATATTAGGAAGTCTCCAAACACTTTGCAAAGGAGACACTGCTCTCCAGCTATGACATACAAGCCAAAAACATACTCACCAAATCACAAAGCCTGAACAACTCCAAGCTAACTTAGAACAGCTGCAAATTATATAGCAGGTAAAACTGGCCTTATCCTCACAGTCTTTACAGTAATGTATTCACCTCTGTCCTACTATCAGTTTTTAGTGAAAGCATCTGCAAGCTCTCACTGCAAAGGTCTACTGTTTTTAATAACACTTCTCCTTCTCTTCGACAAAATAATATCCTCAAAGTTTGCCCCTCTGGGTATTTTTCAGTATACTATTATCCATATTGTCTAAAACAAGGGGAATTCCTTTTGCAGTTCTCATGAAAACCCAGAGGAAAGGGATATCCATTATCTTTTTTTGGACTAGAAAATTTATCTTCTTTGAATGTACTCTGGGTCCTGTTTGCATATATGCTGTAATCCTAACACATGTTCTTATTTCATTTTATAAAGACCAGTAAAAGAGTTTGTATCCACTGGTTTCCTTACTGCTTCATAAASTCTCTGTGTAATCAGAGTTTCTGACAAAAATGAGCCCAAAAGGCTCATTCATAGCTCCTTTCTCCATATCTCTCCATTCACTCCATTCCATTAAGGAGTCTGTATTTGACATTGGTAAACAAGGGTTTCTTTCTTTCTT
>PTEX01000123.1:1285355-1331785 GCA_003342815.1 Eudromia elegans
CTTTCTTTCTTCCTTTCTTTCTTCCTTTCTTCCTTTCTTTCTTTCTTCCTTTCTTCCTTTCTTCCTTTCTTCCTTTCTTCCTTTCTTCCTTTCTTTTCTATAACAGACTATGCTGTATTTTACAGAAAGCAGACATTTCTGCTTCTCTGGATTACAATCTTGTTTTAAAGTAACAGAGAACCAGTAACAATTTGACAGCACTAAATCATACACATACATGTAGTTCAGCAAAGCACTAGAACACATTAGCTGTGGGCAACAAATATCTTTGAACATTACAGGTATCAAATATTTTACCATCTGCAACACAAACGTCCCAAACAGTATATCATGGGAGCATCTCTACCTTTTACCTTTTCCTAACTCCTTTCTTGCTAGGTGATCTCCCTGCTCTGGAGCCAGGACTTGGCCCATGAAACTTCACCTCATTGAAAAGCCTGAAGTAGAGTGACATCACTCCTTTCATCTCTCGTCCCTGCAACACCTACTTCCCTTGCAGGACTACATAAACATAGTTGGAGCTCTGCTCCTTCTCACATGCTATAAGCTCCAGCACACTGAGACCCAGTCTCAGTGAGTCTCTCCCTCCAGTTGTGGGAGCAGGCCAGGGGGCAGGGCAAAAGGAAGAGYAGAGCAAGGTAGCGCTTACGAGCTGGACATAGGGAAGGGTATTCGATGAGGACAGATAATGTCCTTATCATTATAGTACTGTGCTAATGACTTGATATATTTGCCTCTTTCATCATTATGTATATAAGTGTGGTGGATAACATAGATCCATTGTAATTGGTGCTCAATCACAGCAACACTTTCACAGAGCACTAGCAGGAAAGCACTTCTGGAGATCTTCAGCCCTCTCCCCTGCTCAGAGCGTACTAATATCAACACAAATCAAGCCAAGCACAGTTTCATCTAGCCAAACCATGAAACTTTCACGGATGGAGATACTACAGCCTCCCTAGAAAAATTGTTCCAATACTGCATGGAAAAAGTTATTAGTCTGTACTGATTCACAAAGTTATTCCATCCTAGGCACACACCTTGTTGAAGTCCATGAAATTTCTGTTGGTTCAGCCCCTTACATTTCTCAAAATCCCTCTACATCGAAGCTCTGCTTTTATGCTTCTCTTCCGTAAATTTAGTATTGTCCACTAACTGCATACTTCATCACAAGAGACCATATCTATAGCAAGTCCCTGTAGATAACCCTCCCTAAATATCTGGGAATCTTCTAGATACCAGTGTATAGGTGTGTGTTCACTGGGGGTATAATATAGAGCAATTTAGGAGAAAGGCCCTGGCAGCTCAATTCAAGCTAAAGTTCAGTAGTTTCAGCAGTACCAGAGGGAAACAAGAACAAAGCAAGATCTATCCAAATCCTAAGAAATTACTTTGTTCACTTCCTCTGTAATTGTTTTACAAATTTTTTTTAACAGTTATGTCTTTACACTTGCAGAGTATGGGCTTACTCTAACATGTTGAATTTTGCTCTATTTCAGAAGCTGCAACAATTACACAATTTATTTAATATCCTACCATCTGTAATCAGTAAGTCTGAATGTTACTTCTCATAATACAAGAATCACAAACCAAGCATCTGATTTGCATGGATATCTGCACACTGACAAAATGCAGTAATATTTATTTTATCATATACATGTGTTTATTTTACCATATACATACACAGCATAGAGGAACTCCACAAAGAAACCATTTTCATGGATTCCAGGAGCAGTTTCTAGTCAGAAAGTAAAATATGCAGATGAGACTAACAGCTATTTTCATCATTGTAATGCTGCTTTTGGGGTACGGTACTCAGTGTCCAATAACTGATTTAGTGAGAACACAGCACCACCTGCTGCTGAAGACAAGGCTTCAGTGGTGAAAAGCTTTTGCCATCTTTTCCAACAACAGTGCTAGTTCTAAATAAAAAAAAAAATTAAAAAAAATCCCTCTCTGTACAGATTAAAGCAGTCTTCCAACATACATAACTTCCAAGAGCTCTATAATTTTGATGCCATGTGGAACCTGTTAAGGATGTTTCTGGGCCATTTCAGCTACTCTGTCACATTCATATTCACAGTTGACAAGGTGCTTCCCCAGAAAGTACCTTAAGAGCTTGCAGGTACAGGCATTTTAGTGTAGAGCACACCTGGAGATGTAGAGGATCTGTGTCCTCAGTACATAATTTCTTACAATGATGTATCAGATAAGTGAGAGACATGCTTGAACCAAAAGTAATTTAGATAAACTACTCAAAAGCAATTCTGCAATTGTTGTGTTTGTGTGGTTGTGTCTTTCTTTCATAATGYATTAGCAGTTGACTAGGTGCCTTCCTGTGGTGAATCTCTGCTTGATTTACCACACTACTTATATGGTGCTTATATCTCTGCTATCTTGAGATCTCGGAAGCCAGATGTTACCTTTTCAACTAAGCGCTGCTGTGCCTAGGTTTTGCGCATTTCCACACTCACATCCCAGGAGACAGCATGTTTAAGCAGAAATTCAGCACTGGGCCTATGCACTAAGCTGCTAGTCACATTCTCAGCCAGAGCTATGCTGGGACCTTGGATTTCAACTCCTCCAAAAAATAGGGACTCTCATTTCAACTCTCTTATGAAAGGGCAAAGTAGGATGCCCTGAATTCAAAACATCACACCACTTTTGAGGAAATTACTGTCTTGAATTATCATCAAAGTCATCCCGCAGGAACAAACTTGGGGCCTTCTCCGAGTCCTCTCTACTCCATCTGAATCGTACTCTCTCTCTACATGTACAAATATGCTCTAGGATGATTAAAAGCCTTGCACTTTTAATATCTCAGAGCTCCAAGACTGAGGGAATGTATACACAGAAAGTCAGGAGTTACAGAACAAGGCATGAGGCTGAAGACTGTAGTACAGAACTGAGAAGAAGCCTGCCCGGAAAACAGTCACAGAATCACAGAATCAATGAGGTTGGCAGAGATCTTTGCAGATCATCTAATCCAACCCCATCTGTTCAGTCAGGGTCACCTAGAGCACATCACACTGAATCACACTCATGCAGGTTTCAAATATCTGCAGAGAAGGAGATGAAACCAACACCGGTACCAGTATTCTCAGCATGCAGCTCACACACAGCTCCTATACTATCTTCTCCATTTTGAGATTCTTCCCAGCTAATAAACATACTTGAAGTCAACTAGACCTAAGCCCATACCTCATGCACACTGTGATTACACAGAATTTTCAGACGTTAGAGGTTTCTGGTCTTTTAGATCTAACAGATGCTTAGATACCTCTGATTCCAAAATATCCTTAAAGTCCATCTGCATAAAGTTTTCAGGAGAAATGAGAAGACACATCCAGCAAAACCTAGACATACAGTTGCCATAAGGAAGGCTCTGTAAGCTAGGTGAGAAATCTGCAATACAGCAAGTGATTCCATGCCCAACGTTTATGCCATTTTCAAGCAAAGTCTGAAGCCTTTTTAACTTTTCAAACTTTCCATTTTTAAATTGAGAAGGCATTTTACAAACACTCCCYGTAGAGAGTTAATGCAAGCAGCAACTTGTACTATGAAATTACGGTCCTACCATACTCTGCCAAAGCACGTCATTGCAAGGAAGCCCTTCAGCTGAGATATCCAGTGTCATTTCAAGGCAGGGTAGCTATTGCATATAAAGGTGCTCAATACACATGTACTGCTCATGTAGTGGATCAGCTGAATATTTTACAGGCTTTGAAAATATTTACTCAGAATTAAAGTCAACTCAGTTTGCATTAGTTTAGCAATTTACCTTAGCTTGGAAGAGATGGCAAATAAAATATCACTTGATTTCCAAACAACGGGAAAGTCACACTTCCTGCTAACTTTAATGCTTTCTTTAAATTACCCAAAAAAAAGTCTTCAAGAGACACCACTGTGCAATTCCCAATATGTTTTTGATTCACACCCTAGGTTACCATGCAGTGAGTTACCCATGTGTTGACCAGACCACAGGGGCTACAAAATATTACTCAGTGATAATAACAAGGAGGCGGAAGGGAAATGGAAATAGTGACTCATTCGTGTGTAGGAAGGAGAGCAAAACGCAGACATCATATGGCAAATCCCTCCACACACCTGGAAACACCTGTGAGAGCAGTCCAGTCACTTTGAAGAAACTGCTACAGTCGCAACAGAACTGGAAGCACTGATAGTTAGATCTACTAATTTGCAAAAAACTTTATTACATCCTTCCATAACAGGTAATGTTGTCTAGCATTATCCTACCTTTATGGCTATCAAGATGAACCTTTAAGATTCCTTTAAGTTTGAATCTTTTTCTTTTTTAATAGAGCATGTGAGTCTGGGGAAGGAATCTGTACAATCCTACTGCAGAAGTCAATGCTAGCTACATTCATGCCATTCAGGTCATGTCTTATTTTTTATTTCAGCAATCTTTTTTTTTCTTGATTTCTTAGAATATTTATATTCTAACTTTATCAATTTTTATCTTACAGAAATCAAGTGGTCTCCGGTGAAAATGGGGATGACAGTTCTCTAAATCAATAACTATTTTTGRGGGGGCAGTTTTTAAAATTTTCAGAGAAATAAAGTAGTAATCCTAGCACTTTTTTAGTAGATATGCATAAGCTATTAAATTATGCAAGACTTTACAGGTATAGATAAAARCACACTTCCTATATCCCTATTCAGAAGAGGTAACAATCCAAGAAAAATAAATAAATAAAAAGAGAAGCCCTTGAACAATAATCAAAATGTAACTTTCAGAAGCACAAGAAATAATTTCACAATAAAGAGGTCTCATAATGGCTTTTCATATCATGGACTCTAAGCTGATAGTGCGGCTAAGCTATCTTTGAGAATATCCCCACTGCTTCCCCAAACTGCCCTATGAATTGGAAGCAAAGGCAGAAATACTTCACAGATACTTCAGCTACAGGATTAGCTAATAGTAGTACTCTCTGGAAACATAACCATTTCTAATATCATTAAAGTTGGTCTTTGCTATCACTTGAACAGCTCCAATATATGTCTACCTATATATTTTAAAAAAGAAAGCAAAATAGAAAAATTCTCTTCCCACTTAATTGTGCTATTTCTTTAGCCAGCTGTACCAAAAATAAGATACGGCTTTTATCCAAAATTTACTCCCATGGTCAGAGCTCTGTGCACATATGATGTTGAAATGTCTCAGTTGAGGTGTTCTCTCCACCACTATTCCCAGCTGTTGCTGTCCCCTTATCTCCACAAATAATGTCTAATTTCCAGTAAAATTGGAAAAGAGGTAGCTGCCTCTGAGATATTAAGTTCCTACGAGTTTCATCAGAACAGAAAACTGAGTAAAATAAAGGTTGTATTCATGGCCTATTATTCATGACCTGTACACTTGCACATAGAAAGGCTGCTCACTGCCTTTCTTAAATATCAGAAAAKCTATATAGAGAATAAAAAAACGCAAAACTGCTTTCATCAGTTTTCTGTGGACAGAATAACTTATTTAAAGAGCGATAGTGATAAAATCATCTACTTAACTGATATAAAACATCCTTGCTCTGCTGAAGCTACAACCACAGAAAGCAAAACTAAAAGGAAAAAAAAGCTCAGCATATCTAAAGCAAGCAAGCCCTACTGCTCCCACATGCTTTCAGGTACTCATTCTTGCTCTCTCCTTCCCATGTAGGGTTTACCTCTCTCTCAGTTGTGCCAAAGATGTGTAATATATTATCCAGATTTTCTAAATATACCTAAAAACATGAACAGAGACAGTTAACACAAACAGCCAAGCAAGTTAGCATAACTGAGGAGAGAGTAACCTCAAGCCCAGAGAAGATGTAACGAGCAGCCCTGACCCTCKGCCACCAGCTGAACAGAAATGCATGGCAATGGCCTTGGAGATGACCAAAAATGACCACATTATCATCTCCATCGACACTGACCAAACTGAATGCTGAGAGGGGACTAAAAGGTGTGACTGTGTTGTGAGCATACTCAGTACTTGCATTTTACTTACAAAAGGGGAAGAGTAAATAGTATTGTACTAAGGATGAATCTCCAACCAATAGCTTAGAATTAGAACTCCAGCTGCATAAACAGGCACAGCAAACAAATACAGGATGTTATGTGATTCACTTCCTGAAGCTGCAGCTTCAGTCTGAACAGGCCGAGCATAACTCCAGCCCTCCAGTTCACTCCCACTCCTTCCACTGTGCCATGTGAGTGTCACAGCATAGATACAGGCTCCCTGGACCTGCCTACTGTGTGAGCACATGCATTTTATTGACAGGGAGTGGGACTGTATGTTTGGACTTACCTTCTCTTGAGCCTAGGGTCTCATCTGAATGGATGAGGCTTCCACATTTTCCCAGGGGAGTCTTCTTGACATACACTAAGTAGGAAGTTTTTCTGCAAACTTGCAGAGTGACAAAGTCCAAAAGAGTACAATGACAATAAAAAAAAGCACTCCTTCTAAGGGTGTTTTTAAAATAATTTAACCGGGCTCTTTTGAAACAAATGTTGCCTTCCTTATGGAGAAGTTATACTTGCAGTTCATTTCTGCTCTTCACAACCAGAGATAACCTTACATATACACAGCATAGCTGAGACAGCAGTGTCTGCCTGAATCATCTCATGTCCTGCAATAAAAGCATGCTGTTAYGAAGTCCTTTCCTGCTGATAACTGGTGTAACTGGTGTATCAACCTCTGCAACAGTGATGAAATTTTAGTGTATTCACAGAGAAATGGTTCAGAGTCCCAACTGCCTTTCCACCGGAATTTCCAGTTTCTTTCAAGTTTTTCTATTTTTTTTCTTCTGAACATTTTACTTAAGTTTTCAAAAGTTTATCTTGGTAACTGTAAAAACACCTAATTTGGATCAAACTTATAATGTCCTATTGCAAATCAGACTTTTTTATTGCAGATCAGACAACCTGCAGACACAGCCTTTTCAAAAKAAAAGAAAAAAAAAGTCAGTTAAGACAGAATCGTTTTCTTCATAGAAATAATAGATTTTCCTTTAAAAGCCTGCAATCCAAATCGAGACTTTTCTACCCAAAAGCTAGCTCCTGTCCCAGCAACACTCCGTCAACACTGCTTTGATCCGTTGTACGGACACGAGTCCCTGCTGCGATCCGCGGCACGGGCGACGCGCTCTCTCGCGGAGCAGCCCGCGGCGCGCTCAGGAGCCCAGCCGCCCCTCGCAGCACRGGCCCTCTCCACCACCCGGGTGCCCGTGGAGGCCAGCAGCCACCCCAGAGGCCACCCTGCGAGACCCCGGCTGGGGCAGCGYGTGCCAGCACTGCCACGAGGTCAGACAGCACGAGACAGAGGCCGGATGGGCAACAGAGGGTCGGCCACTACCTCCTCCAGGCAGACGCCACACACGAGGGCCACTGTGAGGAGCTGAGGGCGTCCGGACACCAACGTGAAGCCCTTGAGGGGCGCCGGCCCTGAAGCCCCCTCAAGCTGTGGGTGTGCGGCCGTTGGGCTGCCTCGCGCGCGGCCGTTGGGCAACGCTCCCCGCGCGCGGCCGTTGGGCCTGAGTCTCACATACGGCCGTTGGGTGACGCTCCCCGCGCGCGGCCGTTGCGGAGGTTCTCACAGACGTTGGGGGTCGCCGCTGGCGCGCGGCCGTTGGCTGACGCTCCCGCGCGCGGCCGTTGGGGGCCGCCCGTCGCGCGGGCCGCGCGGGGCACGGGCTGTGTCCCGCCTTCGGCGGTCCCGTGATGGCGGAGGCGGGGCCGGGCGGTCGCTCGACCGGCGCCCCGGCGCCCGCCGCGGTGCTATGGGTCGAGCCATGGGGCTAGCCGGGCTGCTCGCGGGGCTGTTCCTGGTCTCCGCCGTGCTGGTGGGCACCAGCGTCCGCCACGGCGCGCCGCGGGCCGCGGCCGAGCCCCAGCCGGAGCTGGAGCTGGACGAGCAGGAGCCGGCCTCGGGCGCCTTCGCCGAGGACTCGCCGTGGCCGCTGCCGCAGTCGCTGCACACGTCGCCTCGGCAGCTGCGGCTGGCGCCGGAGCGCTTCCAGATCGTGCACGGCGCCGGCTCCTCGGCGGGGCCGGCCTGCCACCTCCTGCAGGACGCGTTCCGCAGGTGCGGCCGCTGGCGCGAGGCCCTCCCGGGCACGGCCCGCCGGGGCCCCGCGCGGCCCTCGCGCCGGGCCGGCAGCGGTGCGCTCAGAGCCGCGCGGCGCCTCTGCTTGCCCGCAGGTACCANAGAGCCGCGCGGCGCCTCTGCTTGCCCGCAGGTACCACGAGTACGTGTTCGGCGGCTCGCCGTGGCGCCCGCGGGCCCGGCACGGGCTCGGGGCCAGGGCCGGRGCGCGGCGGGCGGAGCTGGCGCAGCTGCAGGTGGTGGTCGCGTCCTCGGATCCCGGCTGCAGAGAGTACCCGCGCCTGGAGTCCCGCGAGGCCTGTGAGTAGCACCCGCTCCTGTTAGGTGGGAGTGTTGCCCCCCGCCCCCCATCTCCTCCACGGCTCACACAGGCTTCTCGTCCTTCCTGCTTGTCTTCCCGTCACATTAGCAATGCAGAAGTCATCTGCTCCTCGTAAAGGACTAGGAGACACCCGCCTCAGTGGCGCTCTTGAAAACACAACAGTGGCAACTTGAAGCAAATTCCCATAGCAAGTGATGTGGTTGGTTAGAAACACCATCTATGATACCCTCAGTTTCAACAGCATATACCTGCTGCTGGCCTTTCTAGTAACTATCATTAAGAATCATGGGCATAATGTTGCCCTTTATCTAACAATGCGTGGTTGGATCTGTAAATAGTCAGATCATCCTCTCCTTGAGTAATKGKTGTTGAATGAAGGCTGGCTTTGCTTTTTCATCCCCTGTCCTTGGAATAACTAGTGTTGAAATGAAGCAGCTTACACTGGCTTATGTGCTTGGTATTTCTGTTTTTCCAGGAGAAACAGCCTTCACTGAAGTTCTTGTCATTCTTGTTACTGTTTTATAAAATCCATGCTCATTCTGTCAATACACATGAAAAAAATATTATGGTTATATTGAGTTTGTTCTTCTAGGCTTCCTTAGTTTCATGACTAACATCCAGATTGGAGAAATACTCTAAAATTGAGTCCTGATTACCAGTGGAGTCTCATAATTCTAATATAAGTGGATAATAGTGCTAATTATCTGAGTAAGTTAACACAGAATGAGAAGTCAATTCATTTAAATTTGCCCTGAGACAATCTTCTAGGTCTGTACTAGCTGAAACAATTGTTTGATATCAAGGAGATTACATTAATCTTCAGCTGTACTTCTGTAGAAGAATTTATTCTGCCTGTTTTGTCAAATAACATGTTAATTCTTCAATTTTCTCAGTCTTTTTGGTATGTGTAGCCAAATAGTGCATTTTGTAGGTGATTTTATCACACATTAAAAGCAAAAAGAAAGATAGCAATAAATTGATCATTTAGAATTTCTTTATCATGGTAGTTTATACACTGCTTTGCTATTAGTTGAACTTTGGACTCGTTTGTGAACTTCAGATTTTAACCAAAGCTAATTCTTTTTTGGACGGAAAATCTGTTAGGTCACATGATTTTTATATTGCATTCTTTGTAACGGTCAGAATTGCTTCCTCTTTTGTAAGAAAGCTATTACCTATTACAGATAACACAGAGAGGGTTTTTTTGCTTGTTTGTTTTGAGCTGTCTGAGTCTGCAGATCTCAGCAAGGATTTAACTCTGATTTCATCAGATGGTTTGTTCAGGGAAGAACACTGAAAGATGTGGTTATTATTCACTTGCTAGGTAGCAGCTTTAGTTTCCTGAGACAGCACTGGTCAGTCGCTGGTGTGATTTCCATAGCAAGAACATTGGATACTTATGCAGAGGACATGTTATCTGCCCATCTGTCTAGTGACTTCTTTGCCCCTTTACCTCAAAGATTACATATGGCTACACAAAACCTCTTGTGCAGCATTCATTTAAGGTATGACACATGTTCAGGAAAAAAAAAAAAAAGAAAAAAGCTGTATTAGAAGAAAACCCATGAGCAGAACTACAGCTGCTGACTAAAAGGTCTCAGATTCTGTGTTTCTTAGCCAGAACTTCCAGTATTCAAAAAAATTTAGATTAAAATGGAAGCTTGAGGTGCTGTCTTTATGTCTTTGTGCTATAAGAATCTAGACTTAAAGAGTTTGTGTGTGCTTTTTTGAAGGATAGCGTTTTCTTCTTCTCCTTAGATCATTTAACCATATCTAAGCCTGTGGCTGTCCTGAAAGCAGATGAGGTATGGGGTGCTTTAAGAGGTAAGATGATTATTTTCCTATAGGGCTGTTTGTTCAGGCATTTTGCAAACTTGGTGATAGACTAGGAACCTAAGAAGCAGCTGGACCTTGATTCTTGCTCACATTCAGTCTCCAGAGAAGGAGACTTGGGCAGGTGTGCTGCTGGGCGACAAGACATGTGCTAGCCAGAGCCGTGGTCTGGACGCTCTGCAGCCTCCGTCCAGGCTCTTGCTGCCCCTGAAATACCTAGCTTGTCTGAATAGCCTGCCAAATCGTGAGTGCTAAAAACCTTGCTGTTCAGCAATGTAGACATATAGACAAGCTATTTTCTACCTGCACCTAAGAACTGAATCTACTGAATGTGTCACCAAAAAGAATATAATGAAGTTTGTCTGCTGTATCTGCAGATATATTTGGTTTTTTGTTGTTGGAAGATGAATGTTATCTAAACAAATTATTTTTTCATGTTAAATTAGAAACTTAATCATTTCCCGAAATTACAGGAATATATGCATGACAACACCAGACATGCCTGCGGTACTGTCCATTGTATCTGAGAGCTAATTTGGTAGTGCTGATCCATTTCTTGACTTTTTTTTCCAGGTTTGGAAACCTTCAGCCAGTTGGTACATGAAGATGATTATGGAAGTGTGAGTATAGCTATTAACTGAAAACAAAGTCCTGATAGCAGTCGGCCACATTCTTCATTACATGTTCTTCTAGGCATAGTAGACCTTTCTGCTAAAAAATTTTTTTTTATGATAAATTGTCTTTGGATGCTGATAACACACTGAAAAGTAAATGTATTTCCTATTCATAATGATAAACATACCATCTTATTCCTATAGTTTCTTGTCAATGCATCGGAAATCTATGACTTCCCAAGATTTGCGCATAGAGGAATTTTGCTTGATACTTCAAGGCATTATTTACCATTGAAATTTATTCTTACAAATCTGGTAAGTGTATGATTTTGTAACACTAATAATGGAGGCTTTTTGTTGGTCTGTTTTCCACTCTGAAATACTAGCAGTAGATGTTGATATGAAAGGAGAACCTGTTCCCTCTGGCTGACCTCCAGAAGGACAGAGTGAATTTTGCTAGGTCAGAGCCTACACTGGAGTGGTGTCAGATTCCTGTGTGGGTAGATGCAGTAGCTTGTCAATCTGTGAAGGAGACAGGGATTTATGGAACCTTGAATTTTCATCATCTTCTTTTGGCTAGGCCAGCTCATGCATTTTTTGGAAGTATATTCTGAGTGAGACATCTGACTGTCGCTGTGCACTACTGGGAAGACCATACAAGCCCTGGACTAAGTTCCTGTGATTGCAGGAAAAATCCAGTTCTTTCTATAAGCAGGATTTGGGATTCCTTTCTGATGTAGCTTAGGTTGTTAAGAACTATTCAGTAACAAAGTAGGGAGGGAAGATTCCAAACTGTTCATTAGGGCTACTGACTTCCTTCAGTTCTCTGACCACGTGGCCCTGAAAAAAAAGTTAGGGGAAATAAGCTTGCTTAAGAGCTTAGTAAGCACTAAGCTTACTTAGAGCACACTAAAAATTGTGTACTGCCACCCTGAGCTCATTGCAAGATGAAGAATTTGATTATAGCACAGGAGCTAGGGAATTCTTGTTATGTTCAGTTTTGTTAGTTTTTTTGTTTTGGTTTGGGGTGTTTTTTTTCTTTTTTTTTGTCCTTTTCCTGTATAAAAACCTTGTAATGGGACTTATTTGGTGGGATGAAATGGAGAAGCCTTTGCATGGTGTGGGTGGGACGCATTTTCCTGTCACATCTCTGCTGCTTTTCCAAGAAAAAACAGATGTTCAGGACTTAGCAGAGAAGACTTGAGATGCACATGGAGGTAGCATAGGTAAAACTCTATTTCTGGGTCATCGTTGAACAGTGTGCTTAGAGCTATGCTGCAGCTTTTACCTCTGTGGATGTTTGACCATTGTATTTACTTTTAGGATCAGTCCTTGCTCAGCATGTCGTGCTTGTGCAAGCAGTTTTTTACAACTAAGAATGCTCCAACAGCTCAAGTAGTTCCTTTGTAAATATTTGCTGTCTTTTCTAAAAGAACAGAAATCTAAGCAAGGCTAATTTTACTTTTGAGACTTGTGTTCCTAAACATTTTGTGTATCTTTAAATGTTGACTGTCTTTTCTTTGGTTGTTTGTTTTCCATAATTTCTGTGATTCTGAATTAGGGAACATACTTCGCTAGACCTGTTTAGCGCCTTTTTGCTGGTTTAAGAACAAGTGTGTTTTTCCTCTTAGCTTTGTGCCTCCTTGAATCTAGTGTAACCTAATAAAAATCAGTTGTAATCCCTTCAGTGACATGGTAACTAGATGCTTAAGGCAGTGGTTTAAGTCGGCTTCCTGTTTGCATCTAACTGCTGTACGGGACTCTAGGAAGGCAGCTGATGCCTGGGCTGGGGCCCAGAAAAGGTCAGGAGGGATAATTTTCCATGTGGAAAGATAGTGTTTGCTCAAGTGTGTGTAGATAATACTTCTGCTTGTCTATCAAAGCAGACAAGATATTTTGGAGAATCAGGAAGTAGAAATCTTTCTTTGCATTAGGGAAGAGTTCCCTAAAGTGTCACTTTATTAAATACTGCTCAATTAAAAAGGAGAAAAAGAAAGAGAATTATGGCAAGAAATTGGCAAGTGTGTAGCTATTACTTAGTACAGAAGTACTTAGTTGTTTAGTACAGAAGTACATAAAGCCCTCCCTCTCCAGAACACTGCTACTGACTCTTAAAAAAATAATAATAATTGTACCACTCACGATACATATTTAACTGCCCAGCTTCAGTGATTATTCTGTAAGAAATTTATTAATTTATCTTGATAATAAATAGTGCGAAAGGGGACATATTATGCTCTAATAACTCAAAAAGAAAGAGGAACACTTTTGAAGGGGGAAGTGCATAGTTTATTCTGTATGCACTTGAATTCACTAACCAGTAGGGATGTTCCAGCTGCTTCAACCTTGACAATTAAACAGTATAAGAATTTAGATAGAAAAGCAKAAGCAGTGAAACAGCTGATGGTATGCAGTGAATTACTCTGATACACTGTGAAGTGAAAGAAGATTCAACTTAGAGCAGTTGATCAAGTGAAGCATGGTATACTTAATTTTGTTTGGTTAGCTCCTTTTTGTGTGTATTTTTATAAATTCTTACTTTAGGTCTGTAGGATATTATAGTGGAATAGTGGAAACCTCCAGCTAGTACTGGGGCAAGAGCACATTTTTTTCTTTTTTACATGAGTTTTCTGGGAGAGCAAAGTGCTTAACTAGACTGCACTGCATTGTGTTTTACAGGATGCAATGGCTTTTAATAAGTTCAATGTTCTCCACTGGCATATAGTAGATGATCAGTCATTCCCTTACCAGAGTATTTCTTTTCCTGAGTTAAGCAACAAGGTAAGTAAACATTGCAGTGGTGGGGGACAGCAGAACTCTGGCACATATTCCCTAAGAATTAAGTGCAGATGCGAGACCACAAATGGTGGAATAAACCTGCCTTGATTGACTGTGAAGCAGTACTGAAGGACCAGCAAATTCATATTTAAGATCCTGCTGGAGGGTCTGCTCGGACCTTAGTTCTGCCTTTCTTGGTGCACGTGTGGTGAATGGCCTTACTGACTCTACAGCTCAAATGTGACAGTCATCCACAGTGTTTGCAGGCCTTCAAGAAATAATGAAAATAATGAATAAATGAAATGAAATAATGAAATAATAATACCACAAGACCCTCTTGTGGTAAACACAAGGTAGATTTTTTCCTTTAACTCCTCCATTAATTATGATGGCAGGATATCTATGAAAAATTCTCATTGGCTGGCGTTTTAGAACCACTGTGGTACAGTTTTAGCCTTAAGATCTAGTCAACTTCACAACACACAGTATTTCTGTAAGCAGTCCATACGTAAGATGATATTAAAAAAAAATGTAATTTATCTCTTAAAACGTTTTGATTCACAATAGCATATGCACAAGACTCATAATTCTGTTTCAAGGTGTTTTTTAGAATTTGATCTTCCTAGGAAAGGTATAGAGGCAGTACTTAAAAGATGAAGAAACTATTTCCAGACAAATGCTATTAATCATGAGGAGTCAAGGTGGTTCTTTTTTCAGTAGTCAGCCAAAAAAGCTTTGTCAATGTAGTTGTACATGTGATAACCCAGAAATGGTAAAATTGTAAAATTGCCCTCTGTTCTAAATTATAACATTTTCATTCCAATTTCATGAGTTACTAGTATAACATCTTGTAAACTGTCTCTAAATGTGAACACTTCACAGGGGGCATACTCCTATAACCACATCTATACTCCTACTGACGTCCGCCTGGTGATTGAGTATGCCCGGTTAAGAGGCATTAGAGTTATCCCAGAGTTTGACACCCCAGGACACACGCAGTCTTGGGGACAAGGTATGTCCGAGAAAGTAGTAATAGTTAAAAGAGTGTGAGAAGTAAGCTACAGTATAATATTGCTACATAAACGGAAGTGGATTTGTTCAAAGCACTCCTTAAAAGTGCTTTGAAACTCCCTGAAATTGCTTTGTTCTTGCTCAGTGGTAAGCAAGAGGAGGAATTTATGATGGTCATGACCTTTACATGTTGGAAGAACAAAAGTGAATGGAGGAACCTGAAACTGAGCAGTTATTCTCTGTGCTGGATGGGTGTGCAAAGGGAGATATGTATTCTATTAATCTTCTTTCTGTCTTAGATATGATCATTTTAGATATATCATTTTTCACCTTTTTTTCTGATAGCAGCACTTAAATTCTGAAAGTGGTGTTTTTCACATGAGGTCAAGGACCACGGATCCTGTGCCTTAACTTGCAAAGAAAGAGAGACACAGAATGGTATTTCACAGAAGTTAACCTAAGATGTTGTTAGCAAAACTGGAAATAGTAAAGATTTTCTAGTGCCTGGTAGCTTTAGTTTTAGTCATAGGGCGAGTCTTGCACTCTGCTGGGGTGGAGGTAGCCACACAATGTCAAAAAATGCCTCAGGCTTTTTCTCACTAATTTTAAAGGAGGAATAAAGGAGCAATACAAAAGCTAAACTTGCTAAACACTGTGCATCGTTCATTTTAGGTAGTTTAAACAAAATCCACTCTTTTGCCTAGTTACATGTGTACTGACCTAAAATGACATAACAGCAAGATTTAGATGTAGCCTAGATAGACCGTTCCTGATTGCATCCTGTGTGACAGCTTTTTGTGTGCAGTGCAGTCGTATTTTACCATGTAAATGGAACTTGGGAATCTTCAGCCTACACTTTATTTTTTTAATATATATGTATTTTTTATTCTGTCTCATGTTGTTTCAGACAGTCTGCTGTAAAAACTAGTGGGTTTTTTTGTTGTTCATTTGTTTTTCCTGTCTAGCCTTCCTTTCTGCGTAGAGGTAATTTCCTGGCAGACAAGGGTAGAACATCTACCTTGAGCCATGCACCTCCTGCCTGATAATGAGCATGTGCTCAGGAGGCAAATTTGGCTTCCTTCCTACCTCCATTAAAGCTTTTCCATTCAGAAATTGTTTTCCAGGTAGTGACATGTTCTAGAGTTTTAAAATCACAGTAAAAGAAGGAATACTAATTTCTGGCTGGGGCGTATGTTCTCCAGCCTTGGGCAAGTCATTTTTTTTTTCACCTTGCCTCTATTTCATTGTACATAGACTATATCAGCATTGAAGTAATGAATTACCTTTGTTATGAGTAACTAAATCTTCCTAATAGCAAAGTTAGTACAACACAGAATTGAATACCCTATATTAATTGTTTCTGTTAGGTCAAAAAGATCTTCTCACCCCTTGTTACAATGGAAAGGAGCCAAGTGGATCCTTCGGGCCTGTAAATCCCATTTTGAATACAACTTATGACTTCATGGCTAAATTCTTCAAAGAAATCAGCAGTGTATTTCCTGATGAATACATTCACCTGGGAGGAGATGAAGTGAGCTTCGCTTGTTGGTATGATGGCATTAAGAATAAATGCCCAGTGCCTATTAAACTTGCCTAAATCCAGCAATTCTTACACTCAGTTGGGTGAGACTTAACCCAAAGAACTTTTCCACTACTACTTTGGTCACAATGTATTGGCAGAGCATCTGTGACCCTCAACAAGGAAGTACTGTAGAGCTGGTTAAAACAGTTGGGCAGAATTTTGTTTTCATGAGTAGTTTCACAAACATTTAGATAATCCCAAGCATTTCTGTATGAAAACTAATACGCCAGGAAAAAGAACAAATATGGAGGAAAAGTACTATCATGGATACTTCATGTTTAAATGCTGTGGGATAAATGCAATGCGGTCCATCCCATCAAGTTCTGACTTACAGAAAACCTGCTACCTTTAAGAATTAATTACAGTATTGATTTTTGGGTGCTTGTATTAAAAGCAAGTGCATCTATTAGTATAGTTCTTCAAGTGGTTTTGGATGCTTGGTGCTTTGGAGTCTCTGCTGGAATAACTAATCATAGAGAATTTGGATYTGATCTACTAAGATTAATATTCAGTTTGATTTAGGTAGTATTTGTATATTCTTCTGAAATATCAAATTAGAACACTTGGAACTTACTTCAATTTTTAACAAAGACAAGCACTAACAACTGCTTTACCACAGAACGTTGGTTTGCTTTTGGGGGTAATTTCCCAGGCTTGAACCCAGCAGCTGCCCTGGTATTCCAGCTGCTCAGGTTCCAGGCCTGCTGGCAGTCTTTCTGCTAAACTGCAGAGGAACCAGAAACCCCTGAGGCTTTAGAAGCTTGAGGCAGCCTAACAAAGACTGCTTCAAAACAAGCATTCCCAGTAGTTTTCCCAGAAATTTAGAACTCCTGGCATTGTTTCAAATCAGGATGGAACACAGTTTCAGAGTAAGTAAAATCACCCATCCTGCTGTCTTTGCTTTGCTGTGCATTCCAGGTGGGGCAAGTCTAAGGCATCAGCTCGTGTTTTGTGTTCARCAGCCCCTTGCTGCATAACTGAAAGCAGCTGGGAAATCTTGCTTTAAACAGAGTGTTTCTTGGTTTTGACTTGATTTATTATTATCACTAAGGAAATCTAACCCTGAAGTGAAAGACTTCATGAAGCAGCAAGGATTTGGCACTGACTATGCTAAACTGGAATCTTACTATATTCAGAAGTAAGTTGTGGGAATTTTTTTTTTCTTTTACTTAACAGTTTTAGGTTAGATTGATTTGGTTCCATAAATTCTTGTGTATTGGATACTACCCACATTTTCCTCTTTATATGCTGAAGTTCTTTAAAATGTGGGACAGCAGCAAGGAGTTGATGGCTTAAGTTCTGAACCTCAATTTTTGTTACGGTAGCTATATGAGAAGGTTCTCTTTTTGCACCGATGAACAAAAACATAAAAACCTGATTTCTTTTGGTCCACTATGCAGCACTGGGGAGGGCCTAGTGTGTCTTGTGGTGGGAACAAGCTATTTCACTTGTCTGTGTGGAAGTTCACAACATGATCCAATTTCTAAATTCTAGGATTTTGGATATTGTTTCCTCCTATAACAAAGGCTACGTGGTCTGGCAAGAAGTGTTTGATAATAAAGCACAGGTAAGGTGGAGAAAGAAGCAAGATACTCTTCTAAGACTATTGTGAGAGGCTTCTAAAATACAGCATTAAGTTTATGTCGCTTGAGAGTTAAAGAAAGTCTGTCTTTAACAGGACAATACAAGTAAGCTTTCCCAGGTGTGGGGACTAATTTGAAACTGCAGTCAATCAAACAGTTGGAACAAAAACTTCAGCATGGAAGTGTTTTATAAAGGTGAAAGCAGATACTATAGCACACTACAGAACACCAAAGTAGAGCAGGGAATTTTCTGTGCRCTTCTCTCTTAAAATTTCTCACATTGCTCTGCATCTGGACCAGTAATAACTGGTGCTTGAAATCTGAGCTACTCATAGAACATGGTGTGTGTATATAAGAACCCTCTGTAGGCATTAACTGTCTATCCTGTGATCTAGGCTTCACTCTAGTATGAACTTGGTTTTAAACCAACAAACTAATGATCAGCATGGGAGTGTCTCTGGAAGAAAACAGTTGCCAGAAGGTAGCTTCTGAAGTGCTCCTCCTTAGAAGAAAATAAATCCCTCAATTTGAAATTCATCATTCTTTCTCATAGTATTAGCAAAAAAAAAGAGATAATCTTTTAGGTTAATTTTCTACCCTGCATCTTTTTAGCTAAAACCAGACACTGTCATTGAAGTATGGATGGGAAACAACTATGCTGAAGAACTGAGCAGAGTCACCAAAGCAGGCTTCACTTCTATCCTTGCAGCTCCCTGGTACTTGGATTACATTAGTTACGGGCAGGACTGGAAGAAATACTACAGTGTTGAACCACTCAACTTCCTTGGTTTGTTATTACTTTTTATATGCCTCTTGTGTCTATTGATGTCTGTTTCAGTGTGAGGTTCAAATGGAAAGAATCAAGTTATTTAACGATGTTGTAACTGACAGACTGTAATCAAAGGACTTTTAACTTCCCATGTGCAAAAATGTTACATACCTTTCTTAAGCATCAGCTTAGGTGTGTATCTCAGTGTGTGAGAGAGGATGGATTGGGTGGATAGATACCTCTGCATTAGTTGTAGAGGTGGGCAAAATGACTGTTGGTAGACAGTGCTGTAATTGATTCTGAGTAAGTTTAGGTCGCATTAGACACTAGCTCTGAGATGGGGCAGGGAGTTGGACCATCTGTTCCCAGGGGTAGGATATGCAAGTGTGCTTTTGGTTTGACTCAGTGCTTCAGGGAAAAAATTCCTACCCACAGGACATCCAAGTGTGCTTCTCTTTTCCCTGGAAAGCTTCAAACTCTACATCTTAAAGCTTCTACACTATTAAGCTTTTTTTTAAAAAAAAAAAAGTCCTACACATGTTTTTCCTTCTGGCTAAAGCTGATACTAACCTATCTTATGCGCTCCTTGGCTTTCATTTGATGTAACGTATAACCTGGCAGGTTAGGTAGAACAGCTGACTTCCCTACTTTTATAGAGAACATTATAATAAAATGAACAGTTACATCTAAGTCTAAGCCTTGTCTTCAGAGCATAAAGATAAAAAAATCTTTCTGTCAGAGAAAGGAAAAGTTTGTAGAAAGCTTGGAGTCTCTGGGCAAATTGTCTGATCATTCCCACATCCAGTAACAAGACTACTAAAATACTAAGTTAGTACTCAGGATGGGTACTCTATGTGAAAAAGTAAACAAACTAAACAGCAATACCTTAAGTATCAGAAAATGAAATTTATGATGTGCCTATCTTCTGCCTTGACTACAGGATCTGAAGAGCAGAAGAAGCTGGTGATAGGTGGAGAAGCTTGCCTGTGGGGGGAATTTGTGGATGCAACCAACCTCACGCCAAGATTATGGTATGGACTTCTCTAGATTTTAAACAGCTATCTCCAAAGAACATTAATTAATCCAATAGTGCTCTTAGTGGTACTGGTTTCTGATACTGACAATAAACAACTATAAAAACTGTTGCTATGGGACATAAGAATTTGTATTAAAGGCTCTAATCCATTCCTGGTAACAGCATATACCTACTCTAAAACTCTGTATGCTTTTTCAGGCCTCGTGCAAGTGCTGTGGGAGAAAGACTCTGGAGCAGTAGGAATGTGACTGACTTGAAGGATGCCTATAAAAGGCTCTCTAATCATCGGTGCCGCATGCTCAGGTAGGATTGCTTGTGCTGGTAAAGCTTGGTGCTCATGCTGCAGAACCACTGGGGTTCAAGTACAGGCCTAAATTGCTAACCAAGAGGAGAAGGGAGGAGAATTAACAGCCTAATCTCACTATGCAAGTATCATCCCATGTGGTCCTCAGATCCTCAAAAGAAGAACAGATGCCTTAAGACAGGGATTCAAAACAGTTCTGCAGCTAGCACTCTAAGAACCTTCCTCAGTGAAATACTACATCTTATCTCTGTCTCTCTTTCCTCTAAAGGAAAAGCCTACCATCTTGATTACCTTGTTTCAAATAATAAAGGGTGTGGGAGAAGTGTATACAGAAAAGCAGACTGGATTTTTAAATATCAAAGTATTAAAATCAATGAGCAGCAGGCAATTAAATGCAGATTCCTGCATGGCAAGTGAGCTTGGGCAAGCTATTCATTAAGGTTTTGCCTTAGTGTGGAGTCCTGAGGGATGGATAAGGAATCCTGATGAATTAATTTATAGTAGCTAGAAGCAAGACCTAAGTCAGTTCATGATTCATTCTTGTCTGCACTTTTGTCTCTGAAAGTTCTTAGCTACTGCTAGGACTGCTGCTTTTTGTGCTATCTTTGTTCATAGTTGTAGAACATGCAGTTACAGGAGTCTCCTGAAAAACACCTATACTTGTTCTCCCAGCATTCAGCTTGGGGGGAAAAAAACAGAAGATGAGAATGTTAATTGTAGATCCTGGTTAACAGCTCATCCATTAGTCCTCAAGACAGCACTGCAAAATGAGTTATTTCCAGGCCTTAAGTCCAAGTCTGACAGTACTTTGAAAGCAGAAAGACCTGGCAAGGGGCTTCCCTTCCAGCTTACCCTAACGCTGCCAGAGCTGCACTGCAGCAAGGATGCAACATGCCATATAGCTTCTCTCTGCAACCTTATGACACATCACAGAAAATTCCAACAGTGGGAAGGAGGATTTTAGGATGCATCTAAATCAGCTTTTTAGGGTGGTAGATGACAAGTTGCAGTCAGCATTCCACATTCAAACAGTCTAATCAGTATCCTGTAGCTGGCAAAGGTTGGCTGTCAGCACAACTACCCGTCTGAAGCACCAACTTTTAGCCTAGAGTATAAAAGCTAGCTTTTAAATTGAAGCTTTAAAAGACTTTCTTCCTGGATTCACTTCAAGCTGGCTTGAAAAATTTTATTGAAAACTGCTGTTATGTGTAAACTGGGTTAATCTCTTTCAGCCATGGGAAGAATAGATGCATTAAAGGTGAGTTAAATACAGGTTAAAAATAGTATTAAGGGRCTTTAAGAATTGATGCTCTGTGACCTAACAAGATAATGTTTTTCTTGATGAAGATCAAAAGAAGGAATGATGATAAAACTGCAGATCACTGGCAGAATTCTCAGGAATCAGTTCACTGTAAATCCCTAAGCCATGAAGGARGAGTAGTTGCTATTCCTGGCCGCAGGCTAGCCCCATTTCCCTCTCTGCCCCAACAGGGCTATTGCTGCACTGGGAGCTGATCCAGATCACTGCAGCTGCTCAGGTAGTACTAGCAAAAGAGCTAAGGAAATCAGTGACACACTAAGGACTCATCCCTTTGCTTCTCTCACTTTTTTTTAAATTAAGTATTTCAGGTGCTCATACCACTCATACCATGCCCTACAAGTGCTTTGATGACATATAAATTCATGATGAACAAGTCCTGCTATGACATAATTTAGGTCAATAAAAGGACATGTGTTCCTCAGAAACATTCCCTTTGCATAGTCTTTGAACAAGATGGGAGGAAAAAAATACCTAGAGAAACCCTTCCGTTTTCCTAGATGAAATGAGCATTCTTGGGATCTGTAGTTGTGGTGGCTTTTACATAAATAGGCCTTCTATGAATCTTCTCTTCATGTGAATGCCAAAGAGCTGAATTAAACAGCCTATTGGTAAGATCTTAGTCAGGCCTGCATTCTGTGTCCTTACCATTTTTTTTAATAATTATCTATATTTAGACATTTAATATCCATGCAAAAACTGCGTAGTCCTGAGAAGTGTTTTCAAGTATGGGTTGCTGTTTACATTTAGGCAGCAGGAACTTTGTAATAGCTGGATCAAGTCCCTGAGAGACCTTCCTATCCAAGGCCAAGGTTACTTGGCCATAGTGCAGACAAATGTTGACTGGAGAAGGGAAAAGAGCAGGTAAATATATGCTCCAGAGGCCCTGACAAAACTTTTCCTTTACCAAAGAATAACTCTTGAGTGTTGCCTATAGCCAGCAATAATTCAGCTGAACTAGTTTACTTTCAAAATTCTGCTACTTTAGCTCTTAAGACTAATTTAAACAGCAGTATTTATGATCCTATAAATGACTGGAGTGATAGTTTTTAGCTGTTAAATATTTATGCAGAATTTGAGTACAGTTGTTTTCATTCTGAAACATCTGCTAGACTGTCTTACCGCATAAGAATATACTACAAAAGCCTTATATAAAACAGACTTGAAAGCTAAAACCAGGCTATAGCACTGCAACTATTTTCTGTGTATCCTGCTACCATAGTAACCTGAAGCTTTTCATGAAAAAGCACATAAAACCAAAATAATTTACCTAACAGTAGCTGGCAAAAGGCTGGTTAATAAACTGGCTCCACAAGACCATAAACTGGATGAAACGGAAATAATTTGAGCTGCACATGAAGAAAACRTGAAGTTGGAAGGGTTGTGCTAATGTTGACTGATAAAGGTTTATATAGGTACAGTTATGTATAACTTGTCTTCCAGAAAGGAATATATCCTACAGAACAGCAGTATAACTAGCCTCAGACTATGGCCATCTTTCTTCATTCCCTAAACAGGTCATCCATTACTTCTTGACACTGGCTTTACTTGCAGGAAACRGATTAAAACAATTACCACTGGCTTTCTCCCTGCCTCGAGAGCTAGCCAGCTCTCGAAATTTGGTTCTACCATAATCATTAAACTTTATTTTGACAGACGTGGAATAGCAGCTGAACCGCTGTTTGTCGGATACTGCGCTCATGAAGCAAGAGGGCAGTAACTGCTACCAGGACTTCTACCAAACAACCTCAAGTGCCTCTGAGGTGAGACTGTGTGGTTCAAAATTTTAGATCTGTCAAAATGTTAAATTTTAAAAATAAAGTTATGTTAATGTGACAAATTTCTGTTGGAATAAAAATTGTTTTTACCAAACTTAAGGTGATGCTAATTGTATGTTAAGCTTTCACTACAAGTAGAGTTTCTTGACTGTGAAATCTTCAAACTCGCTACCATCCAGTCAGTTACACATTCCCCTTTCCTCACCTCTTAGACAAAGCTGCAAATTGCAGGCACATCTCTAGTTAAGCTGCTTGGGATGGGGCAGCTCTGCTAATTGAGCCCACTTGCATTTCCCCTCGTCTCAGGCACAGACAAAGTCAAAAGCACAGTCTGCCCCTGTCCATGTGATTTTCTCATTTACCATAGCCAAGCAGACACAGAACATACCGGTGCAGCTAAACAGTCTGCTGAAAATATTTAATAGGGGAGACAAAACTTTGTCCTTGCATGAAGTGATCATACCAGCCCCCTCGTCCTCTGGAGAAGCGCTTTTTGCTCATGGCTGTTCAAGCCTTGATAGCTGGCCAGCTCCAAAGTGAACGTTGCTGAGCCAGATGTTAGAGAACGCAGAACGGTTGAGTAGCCCTGGACAAAATACAGAACATGTATGAAAATACAGACTASTGCAAGTCAATTTAAGATACAGGAAAGATTAATAAGCACAAAAAGCTGTTTAGGTCTGAGAGAGTAAGTGTACTGCAACTCTCCTATAAGTTTTTTCTGCCATTTACTCTTGACAAGATAAGCACATACCATCGTTTCTGCCAGAGGAACAGTAGCAACTACAACTCTGTTATCTTGACGACTCTGGATTTCCTGAACGCTGCCTCTGCGCTGTGCGAGGTCACTAAGGGCTGCACTGAGATGATCTTCACTCACAGTGATCTCTAGGTTCATCAGAGGCTCCAGTATTTGTATGCTGGCTTTTTTCAAAGCCTGTGTGAAAGAGATAAAAAAAAAGTCTGGCCAACTCCTTTTTAGGAACGGAATACACACAGGAAACATTTAAATACTTAACACTTCCCAAATATTCTGCTTCCAGGAACCATGCATTCCCCAGGGAGAGCATTAGGCTGAGAGGAGCAACTSTCAGAGCAGGTTCTGATACAGGCCTGTTTTTCTAACAGTGCCTCATGCTCCTGAGCTGTAGTGAGAGGCCACACTTTTGTTGTACCTTTTGCAGGCAACGGGAGACACAGGCTGCTATCATCGTATGAGAGGTGTCAGGATGCACGGTCAGTGATTGCACGGTCACATCTATATCCTGAACTGGGAATCCCAGCAATGGTCCTACAGGAGAAAAAAAAATTATTTAATGTTTTTCAGAATATGAAGACCTGCGGAAAAAAAAMCAGCAACAACAACAACAACAAMAAACCAGTTTCGGGATTCATTTGTAGCTCCTGACTTTCTTCTTCACCTTCTCCTTTGACCTCCCTTTTCACAAGACACAACCACYTCTCCTTGCTTACTTCTGTAATTTCATTATGATCTAGCTTTGCCACAAAAGACAAGAGAATGCAGAGCCATATGGTTGTACTTTCAAAAACACAGCTATTTTCATCACCAGTATTCCTGAATTCATTCACCCTTAGCTCTGTTCCTAAAACATAATCTTACAAAAGAAAAAAGAAATTATACTGTAACTGTGAAGAAAGTTCACAGGCGAGCTTTGAGGACCAGGGACTCATTCCACAGCTAGAGAGGAGGGATGCTTCGCAACTGAACAAAGCAACTGATATTTGGCCACAAGTTAATAATATATATTCTATTATAATAAATAAATTTATTTACTTGTGAACAAATATATTTATTAAATATGTATCTAATACAATTAATAAAATTATTTTTAAAAATACATTGAATATATCTAAAATGAACATAAATATAAATATTTAGATATATTTTAAATGGAAATTACAGGACAGTTTAGTCCTACAGAGTCTAAATTTTGCAATTACGGTCTGCCCCACAGAGAGGGACCTGGGCGTCATGGTGGACGACAAGTTGACCAYGAGGCAGCAGTGTGCCCTCGTGGCCAAGAAGGCCAATGGGATCCTGGGGTGCATTAAGCAGAGCGTCTCCAGCAGGTCGAGGGAGGTGATTCTGCCCCTCTCCTCAGCCCTGGTGAGGCCGCACCTCGAGTCCTGTGTGCAGTTCTGGGCTCCCCAGTGCAGGAGGGATGTGGAGCTGCTAGAGAGASTCCAGCGCAGGGCCACAAAGATGATTARGGGYCTGGAACATCTGCCCTATGAGGAAAGGCTGAGAGAGYTGGGCCTGTTCAGCCTGGAGAAGAGAAGACTGAGAGGGGAYCTGATCARTGTATATAAATATCTCAAGGGAGGGAGTGAGGAGGAGGGGGCTGGCCTCTTCTCAGTGGTGGCCAGTGATAGAACTAGGGGAAATGGCCACAAATTGAGGCACCAAAAGTTCCACAGGAACTTGCGAAAGAATTTCTTGCCAGTGAGGGTGWCAGAGCMCTGGAACAGGYTGCCCAGAGAGGTGGTGGAGTCTCCTTCTCTGGAGATCTTCAAAACCCGCCTGGACACCACCCTGTGCCACATGCTCTAGGGGACCCTGCGTGTGCAGGGGGGTTGGACTAGATGACCTCTGGAGGTCCCTTCCAACCCTAGCCATTCTATGATTCTATGATTCTATGCAGGAGCAGAAATTTCAGATTTTTGAAAAATCAGAAAAAAATCTGTAACTAATAGAAGTGTAGTATTTACAAGCTGGCCTCCTAAGCCAGTTCTATAGCATCACACTGATTTACATGATGGCATCAAGTGAAGGTCTTATCTGTTACACCAGAATTATAATGAAAAGAACAAAACAAAACCAAGAAACAGCAAAACCAAGCTCACTGCTGGGTTAGAGCCAAGCTTAAAACTGAAAGCATGCTGCATTCCACTCCTGGCTAGCAAAAGGGCTCCTCTGCAATTTCTGTAACTAGGGAAATTCTGTGTTTTCATTTGGGTCTGTGATATTAAAAAGTAACRTCTTTTAGTTTGCAAGTTATCCAGGAACGAATACTCCAAGAAATCCATTAAATTACTTCCCAAGGAGAGGTTAGGACAAAGCACTCTCACTACCTTGAACGCAGGAATTGGCGATGCCATTTTCCACTGCCCCCCGCAGGTCCATGGGGAGCAGCTCTGCGACCTCTGCTGCGTACTCAACGCCTGGGGCCCCCAGCGCTCGCGTGGGCCCCACGCGCCTCGGCCGCACCTCCAGCCCCACAGTTACACAGTGCCGTTTGTCTCCTACTGTTCTGTCCAACGTATCTACAGGGGAAAAGCAGGATTTTGACAAAGAAAAAGGCTAATGCACCAAATGATTAATTTGAAAGCTACTCAAAATTATTAAGCATAATATTTAAGCATAATTTCAAATAAAGCAGGCTAGAAAAGCAGACACAAAACACTGCTTATATTCAGTCATTCTACCTGTAGCCTGGGCAGCGTTTAGGACAGTTTCTCTGTACGCTATTTGAAGAGGTCCCAAATAAGTTTCAATTCCATATTCGCGTTTGATTCGGTCATGAATAATCTCTATGTGTAGCTCTCCCATGCCGCACAGAACAGTCTAGTGAGAACAGAGAGAGGGGACGTACAATATACAAGTTTAATGCAGACTCTCTGAGCAATGACCCTACTTGCAGGTTCTTCATAGCCTCTAGAAAATATTCCACAATTCTAAGAAGTCCCTTCAGAGATTTAAATCTGTGTATAGGAGATGATGATTATTGCTACTATGCCCACTACAGAGAGGGACACATATTATCAGCTTTGGTATTACACCTTTCAAACTTTTCTAAATTCAAAAAGGATTGTCAAAAACATACACTGCAGAATACAGATTATCTTACACTCTGCATAAGTGCACCAGGCATCACTTCAGTTGGCTTTCATGCAAAAACAAGTTGTACATTTTTAGATCCCTTT
This sequence comes from Eudromia elegans, assembly GCA_003342815.1. Classification (NCBI taxonomy): domain Eukaryota; kingdom Metazoa; phylum Chordata; class Aves; order Tinamiformes; family Tinamidae; genus Eudromia; species Eudromia elegans. The sequence goes on from PTEX01000123.1 coordinate 1,312,327, forward strand.
TTAATTAAAAAAAAAACTCAATATTATATGAACCAACTGAAGAGTGATCTTAACAGTCCTAAGAAGGCATTTGATTTATAAAGCAAACAACGGAAGATTTATCTTACTTGTCCCGTGTCAGGATCCAGCTTCACTTTTAAGCTTGGATCTTCCCGTTGAAGGCAGTTCAGTGCATTATCCAAGTCTGTATGTAAACACCAAACACAACAGCAATCACACTCTGAAACAGAGCATTCCTGTGCAAGACACCCAAAGGGCCTTTTCAGATCCCTGGGCGCGGTGGCGTCCCAGGCGAAGCTCTACCTTGCTGCTTGGCCATGGAGGGCGGCTCGATGGTGCAGAAGAAGACGGGCTCGGGGATGTCGACGCCGGCCAGCAGAAGGCTCCCTGCTTCCCCGGACTGCGTCCGCTCCGTGTCGGCGGCCCTGCCAGCCCGGCGCGCKGCGGCCACGGCCGAGGCCTTCGAGGACACGATGGTATCTCCGGTGGCGCTCTGCACGTCCAGCCCGGTGACCACAGAGAGGGAAAGGGGGGAAAAAGGCAACTGATTTTTTTTTCCTTGCTCAGTATCAGTTGTCCTAAACTCTCCTTATTTGTAAATAACCACTTTGACTTCACTCTTGGAATTACTAAAATGATTTTGAAGAGGGAAAAAATATTGCTCAACTTTAGACTCTTTTTCTTCATCAAGCTCATCACATTTTAAATCTATCTTATCACTCGTGATATAAAGCCACAAAAGGCTGTATGGATGAACGGAAAATTGCCTATGCACGCCAAGATTGGTTACGTTTAAGAACTATATAAATTCTATTGTATTCTGTTCAAACACGGACACAGGGGATTAGCAAAGTATCCAACAGACCCATGAAACTGCAACATGTTTACTGTTCATTTAGGCTAACATAGCCGCAGCATCCTTGCACCTTCCTTGCCATCTGCGGTTTCCTCATGTTACATTGCACCGGTATTCTAAGAGTTGCAATATAAACAGAAGACTGGAACTCTACTAGAACTGTTTCCATTTTCAGCCCTTTCCACCCAAGCTCCTCATCTTCCCAGGTAAATCACGCTGTGATTTTGCATCCTTGGACGAGGACTCCAGATAAAGTCTACATATGTGGGAACAGTCAATACAAAAAAGCACCCCGGCTTGAGACAAAATATCATAGAAGTGGAAACCACATCACTGAAACAAGCTTCATGGTCCTGAGCAAGCTGCTCTAGCTGATCCAGCACAAGCAGTGAAAACAGACCAGAGGATCTCAGGGGGCCCCTCCCAAGCCCAACAACAGCCTGTGTCACCTTCTAGGATCGTTTTTAATCCTTTACCTGTTTTAACCCGACTGTAAGGGCAATGTTCCCAGCCATTAGAGAGGGTATTTCTACTTGCTGATCAGCAAAAGGCAGGAGCAGCCGGCTCATTCGCTCCCTGCAAAGAGAATTCTTGAATTACTCACTACTTCAGTCGATACTCCAAGACTACAATAAACGATACCAGCCTCCTACTCACGTGCAATTTTTGTTAATGTTATACACAGCTGACTGAGGCTTCATTGAACCTGAATAAATACGAATGAAAACTAGTGGCCCACGACATTTATCATGGAGAACTTTAAATGCAAGGGCACATAGGTCATCGTTGTACCATTTTCTGCAAAGTAAAAGTACAACAAAAAGCAAACAGGTAAAATTAATGCACTTCAAATACAGATTTACCTATATTATTTAAGATGCTCTAAGTTTCTTAGCTGCAATATTTATAACAGAAGAAATTTTAAAAGTGTAAATTAGACAAACATATTATTCTAAGAGTTTCCAGCTACACAAGAGGTGCATATTGAGCTGCCCTGTGACTCACTACTAGATATGATCCCCAGGCGCCAATTGTGTCTCCTCTGATTAAAAACTGAAAATATATTAAAACTCTGAGCTGCAAGTCTGGTCCCTGGAAATAAATGCAGACAGCGTCAGGAGCACTGGTCAAAATAAGCTCAGGACTCAAGTGCTGTTTTATTCTACACATCTTCACTGCTTTTTGAAACCCCACGTTAGTAAATCTTTCTGAAGATGTTTTTTTTTCTGTTACAAACTACTTCTCGATTTTCTCCTTTCGTCCTTTCCATCTCGCTTTTCCTTTTGCTGACACTCGTGTTCGCTTCACTCACAGGAAGCCGTGGGAGCGCTCGCTGGGCGCGGGCAGGTAGGCAGCGACGGCGTCCAGCAAGGGCTGCACCCCCTTGTTCCTCAGGGCGCTGCCGCAGAGCACGGGCACGGCCTGCCGAGCCAGCGTCACTCTGCGGATGGCAGCCTGCAACTGCACAAAAGCGATTCTCAGACCCATATGGACCGGGCAACACAGAGCCAACCAATTCTTGGCGAGACAAAGGCTATTTTTATTAGTGAGACTCACTAGCTCAGACACAACCTGTCCTGACGCCACCCGGAACCTCTGTTCATCCTTCCCAACTCTTTTAGTAGCCTAGCGTTCAACAAGAACTTCCATAACAAGCACAGCAGCCTTCTACAGCTGTGACCAAAACATGCAAGAGCCACAGTCACTGTATTGTCAGATAAAGTTCTTCGTATGCTTGAATATACTTTCTCYTACATTCACAGTACTTTAGAATCACCACAAAAGGTGATGTGCCACTTTTTGTTGGAAAAAAACCTACTTGTGAAATCTTAAAAAAAAATGCTTTTCAGAGTAATAGTTAATAAGATTATTTTTAATTAAATCTAAAAAATTACCTGGTCAGCTGGCAGCAAGTCAAAATTTTCACTATATTCTCCTAGAACCAGTTCAGCAAATTCATCATCCAGATCTGCAAGCTTCATGAGAATATTTCTGCATTATCATTTAGCATATACTAGTTTCACACAGAAGTCACCAATCTTAGTAAAACAGGAAATAACTAACTGGAGCAGGAATGAGGTCTTTAGAGATATTAGAGATCATAAACCCAAACCAATCAGGAATACTGATACACACTCCAAACCTCAAATTTCAACACAACTATTGTAATATCTTTTTGCAGACTCAGAAAGGTCATTAGACTTTTTACTTTTACAAAAAATAATCATTCCTTTAACAGCAAAAAATATTACACTAATCTTCCACTCACTCTGTTGCAAGCAAAACATGTTATACAAAGTACCTAGACCAATTTTAACTGCATTCTACTTCATAACAAATGCCAACTAAGACATGCTTTTGCAGTACTTCCTACGATTTTAAGACTTTTAGAGTATTTTTGCAAAATGAAGAAAACTTAAGGAAAAAAAGCTGAGCCTTTAGTGACTCAGTTTTACCCAGACAATCACACAAATGAAGGCTTAAAAAGGAGATGGGGGAAAAATTGCTTTATAAAGCAGCTATTGGACAAAAGCATCAGAGGGAAAGATTGTGCTTGTGTCTTTCCCCTGAAACTGAAAAAAAAAAAAACCACCCGCAGCAAAGCAGCAACAGCAATGAAGAGTGTGACTTTCAAACTTTGAACGTGTCTAAAACCTATAAAGAATGCAGAATTTGAGGCAAGAAGTAAACAGGATGACTGACAGAGCTAGAGAAAAACAACAGACCAGAGAAGCCCTCACGGCATTTTGTCTTCTTCATGTCATAAGGCTGCAGGGGCAAAGGCTCACCTGTGCTTCCCAACCAAAATGGAGAGTTTAGTAAGCAGAATGTCCTGCTCTCTAACCCTCACCTCTCACACTGTCCCCGAACGCTACAGAGCCACCACACAAGGGCAGGGGGCCCTGCCCTCCCTCCGTGCACGGCAGCAGCAACGCAACAAGGATGGAAAACACTGATCAGCACCTAGGAGCCTTAGAAACAGGTGAAATACAAAATACAAAGGAAAGTTTTCCCCTTAGCTGCATGAAAAGGAAGCATGCAAGATGACTGCTATTCAAGCTACTGAATTTTGCAGTATTTCTGGCAAATATATACATATGTTTTAAAAGGACAGGAAATAATACAGGAAAATATTTCAGAAAGACAAGTTATCTCAGTTGTCAGACTACTGGGCCATCCTTTCCTGTTTTGGGAACAGACCACAAACTCAGGAAAAATACACTATTCTTATGTAGTTTTCTATCAGACGAGAAATTTCTTCAGAGTAATACCATCCCCATTTAAAGCCTAGAAATTTTGAAAAACAGAATATGCACAAGTTTTTCTGAACTCAGAGGACTTTAAAAAGCAGATTTCTTCAACTTGGATGTTTCAAAGCAAACTATCAGAAGTTCAACATCATCTGATTATGCACTTCTGTGCCCTTCAAAGCATTGTAATCTTAAAATTATTTTTACTTATAAAAGTATACATTCAATATAAACTCTATTACATTCTGTTTCTTACAAGTAAAATAGAAGTAAACAGGATTTGGGGTTTTTTGGGTCCCTGGAAAGAAAGTTTGCTTAAAACCATTCAAGTAAAATTAACTCTTGCAATATTATTATATAAATTAGTCAAAGTAGAATAAGACCTTAAAATGCAAGTGGAGAAGGAAAGCATTCTGGATAAGCAACTTATTCCTTCTTTCCATTGCTCTTTCACGTGTCTCTTCTTGTAAAGTCTTAACTGTGCAAATGTCATTAAGACCTTAGTCGTAAATCAGGTTTCTGTTACACTTTCCAAGCATCAGAGTGTGACAACTCTGGGAAAGAAGTATTTACATTGCTCTATTCTCATGTCTCCCACAGATTTTTTGGATGAAGCTGGAACAAGGTATTCACTCATCTGCCTCTCACACAGCATCCAGTGCCCCTTTAACAGTCGAGGGCTCCCCTTGCCCAGAAAGGCAAGAGCATCCCCTAGCTCCTGCATCAGCTCTGACAGGACTCATATGAAGTCTCAAGTGTATTGCAGCATGCGTACAAGACTGTACAAGCAGTGTCTGTATTTTCAATTTGCTATTTATAAAGTGAGCAGCGTTTCGATTTTACACGTGTATTGTGCGGCCAGACAGTCCAATGATGCACAATGCATGGTGGCAAATTTCACTGTTTTATGATTTTATAAAGTGCATTGTCTTTAAGCGGAAAGTAAGTGAGGAAAATGTGAAATTGGTTCAACAAGGAAAAATACAGAGTTTTGTACCTGGGACATAAGAAATTCCCACCTTGGTAGAGACTTGGGATGAGCTGGCTAGAAAACAGCTCAGCAGACAAGCAGAGGGAGTGGTAGACAAGCGCCTCTCCTTGCAGTGGCGCAGGGCAGAAAAAAACCTCAATGCCCTCTACTTAGTACATTTGAGTACAGCAAAATACTGACTTTGGTTTTAGGTTCCCCAGCACGAGAAAGACTGGCAAACTGTGGAAAGGGATACAAAAGAGACTAGACTGCAGAAAGCCCCTAAGGCAGTGAGTATGCCAGCACTCAGATGGAGCACGGGAGGGATGGGTTTGTCCAGCCTGAAAAAGAGAAGTCTTAAGGGAGGACCTAAAAGTTGTCTTCTAATATCTGAAGAGATTGTGGTGGATCTGTTCCAGGAAAAAATAAATAAGAATAAAGCATGCCAGATTCTTTTCAGAGTAGCACAAGTGAAGGACAAGACACACAGCCAGAGACTGCAACACAGGACATGCCAGTTAGAAATGAGGGTGGTCAAGTATTTGGATCTGCTGCCTAGAGAAGTTGTGGAATCTCCATTCTGGAAGACTTTGAAACTTTGACTGTACAAAGCCCTGAGTAACCTGGACTCATTCTGGCATGGGACCTGCTTTGAGCAGGACACTGGTCTAAACACCTCCAGAGGTGTATCCCAGCTTGTTTTTTCCTACAGTTTTAAATAATATTTTCAAATACATAATATATTTACTTTAGAACTTTACTTGTTCTATTAAGGTACTTCTGGCATGCTGGACTTCTTGGAACAAGTTGGGATCATCAGCCTCCAGCAATGGTCTTTGCTCAAATACTTTTCCATCATCACCAGAAGTAGATTTCCATATAATTCGTTCCTTAGTCACAACATCAACCAGTCCTCTGAAGGTTTTTGCTTCCCCTATGGGCAACTGCAAACAGAAGAGAGATTTTAGACAAAATCAAAATATTAAGGAGTTCCATTCAAAAGAAAAGCATAAAATTTCTAAGTTTACCTGTAAAAGCAAAGGTTTTGTCTTCAACTTCTGTTTGATGCTCTCAACAGCATATGTGAAACTGTAGTAGAGTAAAAGAATGTAAAAATTACCTAAAAAATGTAATGACAGTCAATTAGGTTGACCATTCCCATTCATGACAAAAATTACTCCCATGATTACACAAAAATATGTGTCTGTGTAACTATCAAAATGATGTGCATTCTAAGTATTAAAATAAGTGGCTCACTTTCTGCCTAACAGAACATACTTAATTTGACAGATTGTCTTATAAGGTCTTTAACAACGACTAAAGTTTTACCTTGCCCCATTTTTGTCCATCTTGTTTAAAAAGCAAATTCGCGGTATCTGATGCTTGTCTGCTTGTCTCCACACTGTCAGAGTTTGGGCCTAAAGCAATGGAAAAATGTTAGTGCTGACAGTTGAATCATAGCTTCCCTAGTATGAGATATCATGTTTCATGCTAAACAATGCAACTAACAATGATCAGCAGTTCTCTCATCCCTTCCATACAGCAAAGGACACGCTGTGGAACGTGCTTTCAGAAGGGGTAACTGTTCTCCAGAACTGATCGAGCATCTCATGTTACAAACTCATATTCCAGTCTGCCTCCCCCTTCTCTGCAAGATGTCCCAAAGGATGTATTACATGCTCCAGTGGGGAGAGCGAAATTCTGGCTGAAAGCGATTAATATTCCACATGAAACCTGATCCTAAGAAGTGAACAGATTTCAGTTCTTTCCACCGGTTAAAAAATATTAATCTCAATCTAGCCAAAAAGATTCATCTCAGTCTAAATCTGAGTGGAGGGAGAAGGCAGGGGGAACGACATTTGACACGCATGCACAACTCCTGGAGGGAAACTTAATGGAAATGTCATTTGTTTGCTCCCTATTACCATGGAAATTCCTGGACCCCACAGGACTTAGCCTGAGCTCAGAAACTAAACATTTTAATTTCACTCAAAATATGAACAGCACAGCTACCTCTCTATATCATTTTTATATCAGTCTTTTTTAAGCTATTAGACATAAGAAATTCTACCAGTCATTTTTACCTCAACACCAGCTGAAGCATCAAACACAGCTATGGCTCCATCCAGGACTCTCAAGCAACGTTCAACTTCCACTGTAAAGTCCACATGACCTGGAAAACAGTTTTCATTTTGCACTGTCATAATTCAAACAGGCAACATGAACAGGCCATTTTTTTTTTATCATCTCAAAAAAAACTGTCTTCACTTTCAGAAAAATACGCTCAGTAGGCATGAAAACATACAGGACATTGCAATCCCAGAACTGAAAGCAATTTAGTGTGGAAATATTTGAGAAATAAGATCGCACCAGGCACCAGAAAACAATTTGTTAAAAATGAAGAGAGCTCAGTATAGACTTATTTACTGCAGCAATTCAATCTACTAAATAACATACTATATTTTAAAACCAAAACTTACGTTCTCACTTTACCCTACTTCATCTATACTCCCCTAATAATGAGAGTATTCCTACAACGCAGTACCTGGGGTGTCAATCAGATTGATTCTATAATCTTTCCAGTCAAAAGTAACAGCAGCAGACTGAATGGTAATACCACGCTCCCGCTCCTGTACCATGAAATCTGTCACTGTATCCCCATCATCAACATCTGTGAACAGAAATTAGGAAAACAGATGAGTAAACAAATGAAAAGATGAATTGTTTTGGAATAAAGATGGTAGGAGAAATTTGGAAATAACCGTCCCTTTTGTATATGAATAAGCTATGAAAACTATCCCTTTTTCAGAGAAAAACAATATCAGAATTTAAAAAACTATCTGTATTTAATGTATGGATTTTGACATTTTTAGAAATTAATTATTAAAGGTTGATCAAGTTAAATTAAAACTAAAGTTCAACTTGTCATTGTTATTTTTCCTCCTTGATAGAACATGAAGCCTTCTTGATAGAACAGGAAGCATTCCCGCATTTCCAAATGAGTAAGCCACCAAGTTCAACCATTGCACAGACCCCGTTTATAACATTCTCATACACAGTAAAGAACAAGATGCTCAACTTAAAACGTCAAAATGTAGCATAATTAGAGACTGCTGTGACCCTTGAGTCTATACTGAATTCCTTCAAAGACTGCAGAGACTGCAAGGGAACAACATTTATCATTTTTCCTCTGAAAATCATTACATGTTGCAGTCCAGTTCAGTCTCACTCTTAACAGGATCTACAGAGATCTGTGAATTGTTTTAGTGAGGAATTTTACTCTGTGTGAGAGCTTTCAAAGTAAATGGACAATCTTCCGTTAATCAGGTTTCTTTACACTTCAAAGGGAGACAGGGAAAGTTTTTCCAGAATGGCCAATGAATAATATACAAAAGCTGAAGAAACTCTAAATGTTAAACAGATCATAATGCATTCAGATTCAACAGCAAAAGAAAATTGTTGTCTCTAAAGTTACATCTGCCTTAAAGTATGTTATTTCTACTCTAGTACAGGACGACTTTGAAATATCTGCCTTTAATTTACAATTCTCAATCAGCTGCCTCTAACTACACTGCATATGATCATGCATTACACTCAAATCTCTTAGAGGTACTGATGTACAGAAAGCAATTCTAACCTCCAAGTGTTCTTATGTATCCAGAATAATACAGCATTCTCTCTGTCGTCGTAGTTTTCCCTGCATCAATGTGGGCCATGATGCCAATGTTACGGATTCTGCACAAAGAAAAAACATTTCTTTTAAAATAGTAACTTGTCATTCAGTGACATTGCTATCTGAAAGACAGTAACCAAGAACAGCACATCAGGTGATTCAAGATTTTTTTTTTTTTCTCTTGCATAAATCATGTTCTGCTACTGAACACCTTCTGATATTGCAGTACAATAGCACTGAAATGGTGGATTTTGTCTAAATTGCTAATAGTCAGACTTTTGGAACAGGCTTCCACATCACTTCTGTAGTAGGTTGGCCTCGCTCTGCACCCAACTCCCCTGTGCACTCAGCTCTCAGTGACTGCCATGGGTTTTGATTTTCTCTCTAAAAGGGCAATTCTAGTTCCAATAATGAAAACGGAAAACTTCTTTACTTTGACCACCTGTTATATGGGGAAAACAGGTTAGCAGGACTCACCTGGATATATGAGGGTTAATGACAGAACGTAGAGACTTAACATCTTCTGGAAAAAAAAAAAAAGGGGGCAAAAAATAATATAAAACTTTGCCAGACTAACCTCAAGGTAGGAATAACAGATTTTAGCAAAATTAACTAAATTTAACAGCACTAGAAAGCCTTTCTGAAGATTCAGATGGAGCCACAATTCATGACAATCCCTAATACTACAATTACAATCTTCTAAGATGTTGCCTCATCAAAAGAACAAGAGTACACAGAGAGAAAAGCTCTTCAAAGAGATATAGTTTAGAAGTAGTAGGACAAAATTACYAACAAAAACAAAAAGTATTATATCTGTACAGACATATCTTACTCTGCAGAAGTGATACCAAATACATGCCACAGTTCATGTCAATGACGACACTTAAATTCATCTGAACTAGGTATTAAGTAAAACATTTCAAAAATTATTTCTCCCTAAGCACTAAGGATAAACCACATGTTTCATAGGAAGAAGATATAAACTGACTCAGATTAAGAAAATGTGGAGTCTAAGAGCCTTAATTTCATATTTCATTGAAAGGCGCTTTCTTTCTCACACATCATTTAACTGGAAAATAAATTGCTAAGCTAAACGATTATGAAACTAATCTATTTCAGCTAAGCCTTCAAAATTCTGTTTAAGTTGCTCACTTTCTAAAATGTCTGTTTTAATTTATCTTTGATAGCAACAAACAAAAATCAGCAACACTTTAACATTCCCTCACCATCTTCAAATCATGCTTTTTAACACAGATAATGTTACGGAAATACCTCACACATTAAGATATCCAATGTCGAGAAAGGCTGATCTTGCAAGCAACAAGGTGGCAGGCTCAAAATTCATCAAATAAAAGTTCCAAATAAAAATGCAACCTAACACTGCTGTTTTTTTCTTCAATTGCTAAAATAAACCCACTGTCAAAAGTAATTTTGAGCTTTCCTGCTTAAGCCATCGTATCTTCTTGTGTATGGGATGAAGCTCATGACACCCTGAGGTACCGAGCACGACAAATGTGGACACTAATGTGTCACGCAGGGATGCTGCACAGATAGCTACACAAAGACAGTAACCTAGAGCAATATGGACTATGATGCCAGTAGAAACAAAGGGGAGGAGATCTTCTCAGATGCATGACTGCAGAGTAAGAGCTTTGCCAATACACGCAGCGATGCATCCATAAATATAAATGTTGGCTACCTCCTTATGATCACTCTCTTCTTCCTCTCTCCCTCTTCATGAAAATCATTGTGATAAACACCAGCCTGACTGTCAATGCTATCCTACTAATCCATTCCCACTGAATGGCAATGCAGCTACTCTGAAGGCAGGAAAAACCTCCTTTAATTAAAATTTCGGTTTTCAGGCATCTTTTTCTTCTATCTCTTGTTAATCTAGACTGTGAGTATAAGATTCACTAACACTACCTTAACGCTTCCTTCCCTTCAAAGAAAAATTCCCATCTTTCTCCTCACCTAGCATGCTGGCTACCCCAGGTCCTTGACCGCAAACTAACACTTCAGGCAACAGGCACAAGTCCTCCACCCTTGATGTGTGGGATGTGCGACCTGATTTCTTATTAATCTATGCATTTTGGTGTTTTATTTCCTAAAGGTCTCCTGCCATGTGCCTGCTGTGAAAAGGTCTACTATACAGAACATATTTCTTCGTCCTTGAACATTTTATGCACTTGGTTGGTTTTTGTACACTCAAACTATTTTAGTCTTTTTTTTTTTTTAATTTTTTTTTTAACAAAACAGAGTACAAGAAGCATTCTTACCAATTTTAGGGTGATTGCTACTATGACTAGCCCATCAATTAAGTAAAATAAGAAAACAATTTTAAAGTTGTACCTGGTAGGGTACTGTAGCTTCTCTGACTGCAGCTCTGCTCTGTCAGACTTAGGACTCTCATCTTTTTCTTCCAGAAATGCATACACTTTCCAGGAAAAAAAATCATGCAGAAAAAAAATATTATTATTGTTATAAGCAATTACTTTGTAGATATAAAAGCAGATATAAACAAAATCTGCAGGAACAAAACAGTTGTTTGGTATTTACAAAAAAAAAAAATCAAATCTCCACCTATTCGGAAATAGGAGCATAAAGACAATAGAACTAAAGCTCAAACCAAGTTCAACATCAATACATAAAAACCTAGCAGAAATTTATGACACTGATGTAAGTGGTCAACAGCTACAGCATTCTGACACACCTATATATTGGTTTAAACTATACCCTTTAAAAGTGAGAAGCATTAAGTGACCAAAATGATAGGCAACGAAAAAATTAGTTTACAAAAGCATTACAAATAGTTTCCAGGCTGACTTGTATGAAGCTGAAGTACAGCAGAAAATAAACTATGTATTTTATTCAGATACCCTGTTTAATTTGAAGTTGAGACAAAATAATGGTTATTCACAGTAAGCTAAGCACAACTTATTTACAGCGAGAGTACCCAAACCTGGGGGACATTCACCTCACTGCACAAACGCGACGACTTTAGCATGGGTGCTGAGAAACTCCTTGTCACACTCAGCATCGTGGCTCCCACGTCCGAGGATGCTCCCTGCCAAGACAAGCAGACACTGGATAGAGATGCCTTTGTCACAACAGAAAGCGGGTAACCGCATCGCCTCCGTGCATACACGTGAATGCAAACACAGGTACACACACACACGCGCACACACACACACACCGGGAAAGCAAGAAACCCGCTCCTGCGTTGCACCTTTCAGCTCAGCGTTGTGCGGGTTCCGCCAGGCTCGGGCTCAGCCGGCGGTCCCACCGCTCCGACGGGCCGAGTCGTGCCGAGCAAGGCAGGGGAGGGCAGGACCCCCGGCCGCTCTAACGTGCCAGGCCGGGCCGAGCAAGGCGCAAGGCCGAGCAGGGAAGGGCAGGGCCCCCGCCGCTCCGACGGGCCGGGCCGAGCAAGGCGCAAGGCAGGGCAGGGCAGGGCAGGGCAGGGCAGGGCAGGGCAGGGCAGGGCAGGGCAGGGCAGGACAGGGCAGGACAGGGCAGGACAGGGCAGGGCCGGGCCCCCGCCGCTCCGCCGGGCCCGGCCTCGCCACCTCCCTCGCGGCCTCCCTAGCGCGGACGGCCTCACGCCCCTCAAGCCGTCGCACACCCAGGGTGCCCTGCGTCGGCGGAAAGGGACGCGCTCCTCCCCTTCCTGTCCGGCGCTCGCCTGCACCCCGCGCTCGAGTTCCGTCCCGGCCAAGCGGCGGGAACGCGACGCCCACAAGCGCCGGCCGTTACTCTGTGTTCGGCTCGCTCCTTTCCTCGGCGCCTGCCTCCCCTCCCGGCGGCGCGGGGGCCCCGCGGGCGCGGGCAGCCGCCGAGAGCGCGGGCGGAACGCGAGCGCGCGAAGGGAGCGTTCCCAGCCGGGGCGGTCGCGGGGGRGGAGCCGCCTTTCCGCTGCGCGCGGCCATCGGGCGCACAGGGCTGGCGTCGCCGCCATGGTGAGGAGCCGGGGGAGTGGGGGCCCGGGGCGAGGGCCCGCGGGAGCGGGGCGGTGCAGGCGCACGGGGCCGGAGCCACCGCCATGGTGAGGAGCGGGGGGCCGGGGCGGTGCAGGCGCACGGGGCCGTGCAGGCGCACGGGGCCGGAGCCACCGCCATGGTGAGGAGCGGGGGGCCGGGGCGAGGGCCCGCGGGAGCGGGGCGGTGCAGGCGCACGGGGCCNGGGCCGGGGCGAGGGCCCGCGGGAGCGGGGCGGTGCAGGCGCACGGGGCCAGAGCCGCTGCCATGGTGAGGAGCGGGGGGCCGGGGCGAGGGCCCACGGGAGCGGGTCAGTGCAGGCGCCGACCGGGGCGGCGGGGCCCGCTGAAGGCGCGTCCCGCTGACGGCGCCCGCCGCGCGCCCGCCCACAGCCGCAGAACGAGCACATCGAGCTGCACCGCAAGCGCTACGGGCGCCGCTTCGACTACCATGAGCGCCTCAGGAAGAAGGAGGGGCGTGAGGCCCACGAGCGCTCCAGGAAGGCCAAGAAGATGATCGGGCTGAAGGCCAAGCTCTACCACAAGCAGCGGCACGCCGAGAAGATACAGATGAAGAAGACGTGAGTAACGGCCGCACAGCGCCGCAAGGGAGGGAGGGAGATGGGGGCAGGGAAGGGGGAGTCCGAGCGGTTGCGGGCCGAGCGCTCCCCCTGGCACTGCCAGGGCAAAGGTCTTAGGGCCTTGGCAAGGCCCCTCTCGCCCTCCTGAGCCTTCCTGCYGCGAGGAGTTAACAACCATGCTGGTAGGGCAAGCTAAGATGCGCATTAACTAGTGGGAGAGATCCTGAAATGCAACTGTGACAAAAACACACAGTGAACTTGTCGTCCAGGGTAAGTTAMAATATTGAGCTTAGTTAAAGAAAARCATTTTTCCTCAGAACTTTCTCTAGTGTTCAGGACTTGAATTCAAAAATACTTACAGCATTGATATACTGCTAATGAACTTGGCATCTCTTACTCCATGCTGTTTCTGTTGTTTTCCAAGCATGGACAGTTTTTTTCTCAGCTACTTGTAAGGTATTGATCTAGATGATGGGTTCGGGAGAGGGAGCTGTTTTGGTTTTGCTTTTTGAAAACAGCCTCAAAGGCAACAGACTAGACTACACTAGTACCTTTATAGATGCACTCCMCACTCCAAAACTGAAGTTCTGCCATCACATCTCACAAGAGTAGCAGGCTTTGGTTAAGAGAAGGCAGCTGTTAACTCTCAAAGTTACTGTGCTTGTTTTAAGCCATTTAGTAATTTCCTAGCAAATATTACATACTCCTGTCTTGAAAGAAACAGGCAGGCCTTCCATGTACTCTGAATAGTCTTTCAGAATTATTGAAATCACTAGTTTCCCATGAAAAATGCTTGAAGTTTTTCTTTCAGTATAAAGATGTACTACTTTGATTTAACAAACATATCTCTTCAAAATAAGCTCTGAATATGCACAGGTTTAAGGTGAAAGGACAGTTTTTCATACCTTTCATCTATGAAAGTACTTTTTTCTGCTCTCAATACCGAGTGGGATTTTAAAAAGTCTTTCTTTTCTTGCAGCATTAAAATGCACGAAAAGAGAAATACAAAGCAAAAGAATGATGAGAAAACACCTAAAGGAGCTGTACCAGCATACCTGCTGGACAGAGAAGGCCAGTCTCGAGCTAAAGTTCTCTCTAACATGATCAAACAGAAGAGAAAAGAAAAAGCTGTAAGTAACTTTTAATAAATTTGGATACTTACTGTTGCTTGTACCGATGACCACTTTGAATTGTTGATGCTCAGGTGATAATCACAGCCTGCAAGCAAAGTCTAAATATTGATATTGTGCAAAATTTAAAATTTAAATTGATTAGCCATTTAGAATAAAGGAAGCATGTGAAATACCTTWTCATAAAGCAACTAAACATTAAAACACCTAAACACTAAAGCAATTTTGCTTTAGTGAAACTATTTTATTCTTTGTCCCCTTCAATTTACCAATACAACATGCATATAAGACTGAGTACTGTCTTCCCTCCCTCACCCCATCTCCCTCTATCCAGGGAAAATGGGAGGTTCCTGTGCCCAAAGTCCGTGCACAAGGAGAAACAGAAGTTTTAAAAGTGATCCGTACAGGGAAGAGAAAGAAGAAGGCTTGGAAGAGAATGGTTACAAAAGTTTGCTTTGTTGGAGATGGCTTTACCAGGAAACCTCCCAAATACGAGCGATTCATTCGACCAATGGTAATGTTCTTGAGACTTAAAGAATGTTTAAGAAATTCTGTTTGCTTACTGTTCTATATTCTAGGCTCAAGGAGACTTCGCCCTACTATGACACACTTCATTAAACTAGTGATTTAGAATTTTCTTCTTAGTATGTTTGAAGAAATGTGAACTTGGAATAGCTTGGGGGCAGGGGTGTTCCCCTGCACTCATAGCCCTCTCTGTGCACCGAGATATCTCTTTGCTGATGGACATCAGCTGAGCTCTGRCTGCCTGGCAGTGCCCAGGAGAGGTCAGACTGTCCAGGACAGCATCTCTTGCGCTCCTGTTTCGTCTGCTCCTGTTTCCTCACAGGAAAAGACAAAAGCAGTTGTTGCCCATTGGGCTATTCCTCATTCCTGGTTTGACACTTACCTTACACAGAGGTCTTTTTAGAAWTTTACGGACACAGGGAGGGTTATGGCAAAGTCTCCTTTGCAAAACACCTCCAGGTCACTAGACTAAAAGTGCTGTAAGAGATGAGTGTTTGATATGATTTGTGAAAGTATTTTTCAGATTTACAAGAAAAAAAAAAAAAACACTCAAGTCTGAAAACCAGTAAGACTATAAGATGCTTTACCATTAGGTCTTGATTTCTTCATGCACTGAATCCATCTAGGGTAGCTAGTATTCTTCTTGCGCTACTATTAAAAATTGGTATCCTGAAAATATACATAAAGAGTTTTATCTCATCTTGTCATCAATCAGGTTTTAACAAGTCTAGCATTGTGTCACAGGTAATACTTTATATTCCRAGCTTTTCTTATTCTGTGTCATAAAATGCATGAAGCTGAGGACACAATACTAAAAAAATTAATCACAAGAGTTTAAAGTAAATACTAACTTGTCATAACGTTCTTTGTGAAATAGGGCTTACGTTTCAAGAAGGCACATGTGACGCATCCTGAACTTAAAGCTACTTTCTGCCTACCTATCCTTGGTGTAAAGAAGAATCCTTCTTCTCCTCTGTATACAACGCTGGGCGTCATTACCAAAGGCACTGTTATTGAGGTGAATGTGAGTGAGCTTGGCCTTGTGACCCAGGGAGGCAAAGTAATCTGGGGTAAGTAGCCAAGCCAGCTGTACTACAGAGATAACTTTAAAATTCTAACAGTACAGGCAGAGATTTAAGCTGCTTCCTATAAATAGTCAGCATTGATCTGATTTTAAATATTAGTTTGGGGCTGCAGTGGAAGGAACCACAGGCCCGCTATAGAAATGGAAGCTGCAAATTTTTATCTTGGGCTTTTGTTTCACATTTTCAACATCAAATTAGGTAAAGTTCAGAAAAAACGGCTTCACTTATTTGGCTCTGTTTTGTATTAACCAGTGCTGCAAGCCTATAAAGACCTAACCCTATGAACTATGAACACTCCAGTTTTGGTGGAACTTCTAACTCGAGGCATCTTCACAGAATCAGGCTGTCTTGTACTGCAGTCTAAGCCAGCCTCCCTGTTGAGAACTTGAAATATACAACATACAAAACAGCCTGAAAAAATACTTTAAAAATCTCATTTTCAGCTTAGCAAAAACAAGATTTAGGTTCTTTAAAATGCATTTCTCTTAGAATATGACTTTCCTAGACTTYGAAAAAGAGTTGTGGATTAAACATGCTAACATAGAAAATTCTGTTTTGGTTTATAATGTGCAAACTATTTCAAGTTTTTGTAGATACTTAACTCCTTTTTCTTTTTAGGGAAATATGCACAAGTAACCAACAATCCAGAAAATGATGGCTGTATTAATGCAGTTCTACTAGTCTAAGTAGTATATGAGACAAAGTGATGGACACAAGCAAAATCAGTGCAGTTTCAGCAAGCTTAAGATCTCTGGCGTGTTCAACCATTGAAGAGCATTGACCCCAGAAGCTGGTGAGGAACTTAAACTTGCCAGACTGACTGCTCACGTTTTTATATTTATTAAGGTTGTTCAACTGAACATTATCCAAATAAAATGAAGCAATTCTCATATTTTGGTGGATTTGACCTAAATATCTTGGTGTTTTTACAGCAACAGTTTTCTGGTTAAATTTATAGCATAAATATTCTGCTTACAGTTTTTAATGGTGGAGAAAGCAACTGTTATCTTCCAGGATGGCAAGACTAGGAACCTGCTGCAAGAGCTGCAGGTAGAGGAGAGCCTGTGAACTTGTATTCTGCTTCTGGAGAATCAGTACAGCTGGATGAAGGCAGACAAAGTCTTACTGTAGACTGCCACAAGAGATTCAACATTCTTAATTTGGCACTTGGCCATATAGTAGCATGTACTTGCCATTACAGCAGCCCAGGGTGGGGAAAGATGACTAGAAGGGTGATTATTTCTTCCTTATTTTACTTTCTTTTCTCTATCCATGCCTGTAGTGCAGGAAAGACCAAGTGCTTCTTTGGAGAACAGTTTTACAAGTTCAAGTTGTAAAGTTTGGGTGGTTTTAGGATAATATGAAATTAGAGAAGGGCATGACAACATTGATACTGCTACTTGTAGGCAYGGCAGTTATTTCACTCAAGTTAAACTGAAGTCACAAGCATCAACCAGTCAATGTGTATTTAGCTTGCATTCTCTGAAACTACAAGAAACCAACACTGCTTCTAAGGAGGAAGTTGTTGGTGATACTGTTCTTAGAGCTCTATCAGCAATTTTCTAGAGATGCAAATACAACCTCATCAAAAATTTGTCGATAAACAAATTTAGCACCATCTACTGGTACATATACAAACACTCATCTTGCATTTCTACCCTTAAACAGTATTTTAAGCTAGACAGCTTTTAACATGAATTAAGAGTCAAATCGTTATGAAGAGCTTTTCCAGTTTTATGAACATTTTTAACCCTTAGTGTTTTAAGAGAAGCGCTTCCACAGCTGTTAGATAGTTCAGAAGACAGAGTATAAACTTTTTTTTTCCAACTTTTTTTTTTTAGCCTTTACCGTAATGAAAATTTTAAGACTAACACTTACTACGTTCATGCCATACATACACTAAGCCAAAAGTGGTGGTTGTCTGACAGATAAAACTGAATCACAGAATGATTGCTGCGGGAAAGGACCTGTGGAGATTGTGTTAAGCACAGCGTTAGGCTAGGCAGAGCCAACTAGAACAGGCTGCTGAGGACAGGGTCTAATCAGATGCTCAGTATCTCCAATGATAGAGACTCCACAACCTCTGGGCAGCTGGTTCCAGTTTAAGTAGTGAGGGTGTTAATAAAAAACGCACTTTGCCTTCAAATTCAAAAAAATGGAATTTCTTTTATTTCAATATGTGCCCATTACCTCTTGTCCTGGCACAACTGGGAAGAATTTGCCTCCATCCTTCCCATCTGGTACGTATACACACAGCTTTTCTCTCCTCTCTTCTCCCCACACCTTCACTTTTGCAGCTCTCAGCTTCCTCAGAGGAGAAAGACCATAAAGTGATTGGAAGATTTGTGACCCTAATAGTATTTCCAKGTTTGTAACTCTAGCCAAGAAGTCAAACCAGCCACTTTTTGTACCAACTTGGTAATTTTCCTCTTACATTTTGCCATAGAAGCATTACTTCAATTTTTTAATAAAAACAAAAAAAAAAGCCCCCGTTTTCTCCTCTTACTGAGTCTAGCCTAGGATCATGTGTTAAACTGATAAAATATCCTGTAACTTACCATGATTTTTCACTTGTTCCTAAGTAAAAGATTTGAAGCTGAGAGAGCCACAAGCAGCTAAGTCATGTGCTTGGAGAGAAAGCATTTTGTCAAGATAGGTGAGCCTGCATTTAAGGAGCTTCTGTTTCACCTCTTGCTGGGCATTATCAAACATGACCAGTGTTCAATTTTCTGTTGCACAGCTGGGTTCTCTCCTACTCCACCACTGTGGAGTATAGGTACCCCAGGAACCCTGCAACATCTGTTGTGTTGCAAATACATGATTTCTTGTTAGCTGAATAATAAAACATTTGCAATGAAAAAGACATTCTTGCAATGTTTTGATAGAGCTGTGCAAAGCAAGACTTACTTTGAAAGTCTGTAACACCACATTATTGCCTTAAAAAACAAAGTTCTGTAGAGAATGTATTGCAGAATTTCCAATAGGCTCATTTAAATTTTTTTTTTTTAACCAAATATGCAGGAGAGTGTAAACTACAGATCACCTAACTAACATTCAGAATAACCTGTTCTTAAAAAAAAAATCTGACATATAAGGCAGCTTAAGTTCAACAAATTGCTTTAATAGGTAAAAAAAAATCATTTAATAATGTTGAGCTTTTAAAGCTCCTTTGTAGTAAATGGATCATAAAATAATGCTAAGTATGATGGCTATACATTTTCCTCTAGTGATGCAATTATAAAGATGCCTCCTGTATAGCAGAGAGGGCTCAAATACTAAAAAAATGAGGAAAAAAATTACAAAATATAAGTTTAATTACTAGTTGAAAACATGTCAAAACCAGTCAAGATGATACTAAAAAAAAAAAAAAAAAAAACTAATGTTATTTAATTATTTGGGACAAAAAACATCC
>PTEX01000123.1:1331801-1431241 GCA_003342815.1 Eudromia elegans
AAAAACTGAAACACGCTGTAACAAGACTTAATACAGTACTGTATAATAGCAACACATCTTTCATAAGATTTATAAACAGCAAATTTATAACAAGATATCACTACCTTATAAAACGTCTAACACCACATTTATGAAAATAAATTTGGAAGAGTATCTTCTTGGAAATAAAATTTTATAAAGGTCACTCAGAGCAGAGAAGCKGAAACTTAGGCCTATTTATTGCTATGTTTAACTTAGTAATGTTGATGCCACTGTAAATGACCAATTTGATTACGGACATCTACAGAATGAAATGGTATAAAAAGGAACAACCAAAGGTCAGGACATAATTTAAAATAAGTTAAAAGTACTTTCTGAAGTAAGACATGTACACATTTTCATGTAAAGGGCTATGAAGCATGAGAACAATGAACAAGACTGCTGCATGAAATGAGAAAAAGATCCCCCAAAAAACAAAAGCGGGAAAAAGCAAAGCAACTCCTATTAAAATTCAACAAGCAGCACAAGAAAGACATTTGAACAAATGCTGGATTCAAATACAAAACCATTTGCCATTGAAAAGCAAGGCTGAAGTCACAAATTAGCAATCTTTAAGCTCTATTCCTAGACTAAATAAAGCTCAAAAATAATACTGCTTGCCTTATTTGTACACATGTAGTTTCAAAGCATGTTGTAATAAGATTTGGTACAAAGTTGTAGAAAGTTGATGTTTTAATTGTCGACTGCTGGTGTAGTAAGATCTTAAAAATTCTTTAACAACTCAATGGTAACAGGCCAGACAGTTAACAGAGGAAAAGAAAACTGCCCAAGCCTAAAAAAATCTGGGTTTTTTTTTCCCCCCCAAGGTAAAACAGTTGAGTCGCCACTGTAGTCAGATATGTCCTCTTGCATTAATGTAACAGAAGGTATAGACTATTAAGCTAGGGTTCCAATGGGACAATCAGTGCTGTGAGCAACTCAATGATTTCATGACAGTACTTGGGATTTGCCACTTGGCATCGATCATCTTGAGTAAATACTAAGTTATTACAGAAAATAAACTGTGCCCTGTGGTTCAAAGTACTGCAGCAACCACACCTAGAACCGACTAGTTTTCCCAGACCACACYGGGTATCTGAATTCCTAATCACACCTTGGCTGGCCCATCCTGGTCTTAACAATCAGGCCAGGAGCTGCTGTCTTAGGTACCTTTGATTTACAGAAATAGCTACTCAAGAGTACACTTAAATACTGAACTTAAATTCACACATTCAAACCCCCATCTAACTCACTGAAGTTAGATCAGAAATCTAGCTAAGCTCAGTAGCATCCAAGTCAGACTTAATCCAATAGTACTGCTGAAATAGTTATGTATTCAACACATATATCTTAAAAATAAGTTATGAACTGAAACCAATACTGACTTAACTATGAAAAGAAAGAGCCAAATGACTGAACTGACATTTTCCTCATTAACACTGTTTTCCAATCTTAAAAGGGAATAAAAGTGATATAAACATATGCACCAAAAATCCAGTTAGAAACAATTGAAATAACTGGGACTTTCATAAACAGAAGAATCCTTGAATTATTACAAGTAGATACATTTTTATCAATTGAAGAATTCAACAGATTAATGCTTAGGAAAGCTTAATCTAATGAATGAAAAATGGGGTTAAAATACAGTCCATTCCACCCTCCATGTTCATGACCATCAATCCGSACAAAGCCCAGCTCCTAGCAATACAATACAGCCATTATGTTCTCATCTTTTYACAATATATCTTAGACATATAAAGAGAAGCCATATTATAGATGACAGAAATTGCCTTATGTGCTTCATAGAAAACGTTTAGTTTCAGAAATGCTTGAGGTTCACTTGAATAGGCTTATAAACAATCATGAAAGGTCTTGAATATTTAGCAGGGGTTCACAGCGGTACCTGAACATTACTAGGATGTTACAGCTAAGTGCAACAACCTCAGGAAACCCAGATTTACCCCAGTGATTCTGTGTGCCCTAAATGCAAAACTTAGGTGATCCATGGTTCTAAACCACCCCCTGCTTTAAATGTCTCTGAACAAATTAAAAAAAGTATAGTTTTGTTCATTTCAGCCAATTAAGAATGCATCTTATACAGTTAAAATATCTTATAAATACAGTCAAACTATATAAGCATAAAAATCAAAGAACAGATTCTTGTATTTGCTTCACAGGGAGATAAAAATTAAGATAGCATTGCATTTATTCAGGTGAACCTTGTACTCAGAAAACCTCAACATCAATTTCCAGATAACTCTATTTTCAAGATACTGSAGGAGACTGGGTTACTAACTTTAGAAAAGATAAATCAGGAAAAATAGTTGTGTGATTTCCCRTCCTTAAAACCACTGCTCTTCCTTATTCTTAGAACCAGTGTTCTTATTCCTGAGTTTTTAACCCATTCTGAGAGGAGCCTCATTTATTGAAAGAAACATATAGCAAATCAGGAAATAGCTTACAGCATATGTGGCAATTTAAGTTACATATATGTTTGCCAACAGCATCTCTGAAGGGAAACATGCTTGAATAGCCCGATTGATTTCTGCCTGTTTGCATATTTCAAAGCCAGGTTGCTGCTTTTAAGAAAGCAATAAGCTGGGAAGCTACCATCCCAGAAATTAAATCCAAGTTAGAAAAAGAAAGGAGGAATCAGAAGTATTTGCTGCAATCTCCTGCTAACTCCTATGGGAATTTGGCAAACAAGCATTTGCTGAAATCGCCACTAATACTCACACTGAGTGTCACATCCACCTTCAACGCCAGAGCTCACAGGAGTCACACATCTGGCAAATACATTTTAATTACCCAAAGACCAGCTGAACATTTTGAAAACACAAAATACCACTTCCATTCCAGTGCTAGATCAAAAACTGCAAAATTTCCTGAATCATAACAAGCCAGTCATCAAGTATCCCTACAACACAAGCAAATAGGAAGCAGTTAACAACTCTGTGTACTGAAATCTGCACTCCATACACTCTGGAAAACTCACATATAGCAAAAACATGTGCTTTGGAAGCTACAAATATTTTACTGTGTAGGCATTTCTAARCCTTTCCTTAAAGAACCTGATTATCCGAGTGTGCTATGATAGATACCACATTGACAYTGTCTCTGCTGACTCTGCTATTTCAAATGATTAGCAAGTTGTAGTTGGGAATCAGAAGGGGAATGTCTGCAGTCTGATTTTAGCAAAATACAGATGCTGCTTATCTATTGAGTTACACCTGCTTGTTTATTTTGAAACCTAGAATTACTTAATCTTACATTCTTTAATCTCATCTGAGAAAGCCTATGCAAAGGAAACAAAAGGAAGGATGTTCCTAGTTCTTCATCTCTTCACAGCACAGAACACAAGGTTAAAAAATTCTAGAGTGATGTCTATGGGAATTTAAGAGACCTTAACAGACCATTTTTGGTCTACTGACCATTTTTCTTCCCAGACTGCCACCTGAAATATGCAAATTGTTCTTTGCTAGCACAACTTCTGTATTATTCAGCATGAATCCTTTATAAAAGGAGGACTGGCCATTTACTTTCATGCTCTGATGAAGCTCAAAGTATAGAGGTTAAAAATTCAAGAAAACTTGAGGAAAGGTGATAAACTCCAAAAGGAAGTCCAACCCAATATTTAAACATGTGTGTCCTGTGTCCCATACGGTTTAGTTATACCCTACTGTTTTAAACAAAATAATAACTTTCTTACAAACAGATGAATTATTATTCCATTTTTAGGGCTGGTTTTCCTTTTTTCTTGGGTGGACCTTTGTAACCTTTGGCCTTTCTTCTCAAGGTTCGCCGATCGACAATGGGTACCTCAATCTCTGCTTCCTCAGAGCTGCTGTCGGCAGCCCTCTCTGCCGCTGTCTGCGTGTACTGATCCATCTGCTCAGCAGACTCTTCCGGCTGCTCTTCGGCCTGGCTCTTCTGGCCCTCCTGTCCAGAAGGCTGCTGAAAAGAAACACCCTCAAGTCCAACCATTATTAAAGAACTCTGACCCACGGCAAYGGGGGCCTCCTGCGAATTGTGCCCTGCTTCCTCATTTTGTTCTTCCACAGAGGAAGCTTTGGGTGACACGTTTTCAGAGGCAGATTCTTCTGCTGCTTCGGTCACCACCAAGTTTGGTAGGCCATTGTCTGAGGGTTCATCCCTTGGAGCCAAAGCAGCTGCATTTTCCTCCTTCGATGATTTCTTCTTTTCAGCTTCCTGATGCTCTTCTTTGGGGCCATCCTTCTCTAAAGGTGGGGTTTCTTCAGTCAGCACCTCTGAATTATTTGCATTTAAAGCCTTCTTGTTTGTTTGTTTTTATTAAGGTGGAGAGGAAGAGAAAAGACATCAAAAAGACAATTAAATTTAAGACACAAGATACTGGACATCAAAAAGCTCTACATAGGAACCTCAGAGGAAATTCAGCAGCTTCCACTACAACATGCATGGTCAAAAAAATGGTCCTCCTCTTTGCACAAGATACTTTGCAGACTGCATTTGATAATCAGAGATTGCCTTTTACTTCCAAAGTTGTAATTTCAGCTAAGGCACAACATGAACATTCTGAAATTAATCTTTCTCTTAGATACCAGGTGCATGCACTCCCTGCTTCTGCACGTTAAATCAAATAATAAACAGACTCTATTAAAGTTTATTTTCATCTGTCCTGATGGGTTTTTTTTTCTTTCAAGAAATTCAGAAAGTKATAGTAGAGGAAGGTGTTTACTATCTATTACTTAATGAAAAAAAAGTGCATACAATGAAGTATACAGAAAAGATTAAGGGTACACATCACACCGAAGGACTTAAAGTGTTGCTGTACTTCTCTTACCTTATCTGATACAGCATCTTCTGCAGGTTTTCCTGGAGGTTCAAGGACTAATGGCACAAACAGGTTTAAGGGTTCTTCTCCTCGACTTTCAGCCTGCAATTTTGATTCACCACTTAAAGCTTCATTTGCAGTCTCCTCTTCAGCTGTAAGTGAAGTCTTATCACTTTCTTCTGTTACTTCACCATTAAGAGGTTCTGMTGGAATTTCCTGAAAATCATATTTTTATGTCAAGGCTGTGCCCAGTCATTGTTCTGTGACATCAGTGGGGACACCCATGGTCTAAATTTGCAGTTTCACTCAAGAAAGCAACTAGTTAGTAGAGGCTATCCAACTACTTAAACTGCACACGAGCTTTGTTACCAGCTGCACTATATTTCTCACAAGTAGGCAAGCTGCAATCATTCCTTCAAGCTGTAGGTTAAAGAACCAAATGCGGAGTGAGCTCTATTTGCTCACAGATCAGTAGGAACATAAAATTCCACAGATATTGCTAACACAGTGGGYACTCCCAGATCTGAATTCAGCTAGTAACAAGCCTTGTGAAAAAAAGAAGGATTGAATTTAAATATAAAAGTGTTGTAGCATGGAGAAGGGAAAGAAAAACCAGCAGCCACTGAAGGATATCAGTTATTAGCTCCTTCAATTGGGCCTTTTTTTTTTTTTTCTTAGATATAATGTCCCATCCGAGTGGGACAAATCAACTACAAAAGCTAGAAATTCTCATTAGATGGGCTAGAAATTCACTTCCCTGAAGATTTTATGAACTCTAATACACCAAGGTAAGCAAAAAGAAAGTTCCCTCGATACTACTTCTGCACAGCTTTAGCTTTTCATGTTCTTAAAGCACTGGCATGACAATTTAAGAGTCAATAAAGACATGGATCACGGCACCTAAAGACCATATTTAACATAAACTGYAGTTTCATATTGAAAACTTGCCATCTACCATCACTGTCACTTGTATATCTCTCGGTTTGAGTCTTGCCCATTGACCCAACTCACCTCCTTCTCACTCGGTTTCTCAGGGGGTGATGCTTGCAACTCCGTTTCTGACACAGATTGATCCTCATGGTCAACAATCATCTCCTCGTCATTCTCCACAGCATTCTCCTCTGATTCTTCTGCTAAGTCTTCTGAGTTTTCAGATGTGTGGGCAAGTGGTTCCAGTCTGCAGCAGATAGCAAGATAGTTACTATCTTAAGACAGAAGAAATAGATAGAAAGTTTTAATTATATACATAACTTTCGTGAACAGCATGAAAATCACTCTCCCATGACCAACTTTAAAGTTGTTACATCTCACACTGTGAGAAATAGAAATTCAKAAATATAAACGCATCTAAGAATGACTATTTCGTAAAGAGCTGAGAGATATTAACCACATGGAATTGCTGCAGTACAGATATCTRTCTCACATCCAGTGTGTGTAAACTTCTCTAAATCTGTTATTTGAAAGTTAAAAAAAAGGAAGCAGTAATCCACTCTGTATTTAAAAGCTACAAAGGGGTGAGATAATAAGCAACTCTGTCTCACCCCACTGCAGGAACAGTTAAAAATTATGCAGCTTCATAAGCAATTACGTTTATATAACCATTGAACATGCATGACTTACAAACACCATAACTGAATAATAACCCGAGCGGATTAATGCTTCCCGGCTGAAGATACAGCTTCCGGCTAGAGACTAAGCTCACAAACAGCTGAAGATGAAGCTTTGAAGCACCTGGTATGTAGTGACACCATCACAAACATTCCAGTATTTCTGAAATGATAAATCTTAGGTGCACTGGAGTAGTATACGTCAATCAAAGGAGATGGATTTGCACAAGGCTGCTTTACAGCTCTGTAACTGCAGTATTAGAAGGACTTGTGTCAAATGGCTGTCTGAGAGGGAGGCCTTGCATAAGAGAGCAGCTCTAGGAAGGGGTCAAATCCCTGAGGGAACATGCTGCTTGTTTGCTAAGGTGCACAGAAGGGGGAGCAAACTGCCACGAGGATTCCCTGGAGCCCTGCTCAGACACCATGTTACACTTGTCATTTGTAGCAGCAGCAGCAGCTTCTTGTTTCATTCCATCCTGCAAGGCCCAAAACACTTGCTTCCAATGACATAAGTCTCTCATACTCTAATAGCTCAGAGGATTTTGAACCTGTGGCAAAGCGAAACCCTGCCATGTGGCCCGTCCAAACCTGCTAGGAGCAGCACTGCGCCTCCACAGTTCCGCAGAGCAAGCAGCAGGCAAAAATTAGGGGAAACCTGGGAAGCCACTTGGCGTGGCAGCTGGCTGCAACCAAATCCGTTTGGTGAAAGCAGGTCAGATTTCTCTATGGAGAACAAATCACAAAAGCAGATGTCTGAGGGCTGAGCTACGGGAGGCCTGCGGCTTTGCACAAGCTGCGTTCCAGGTGCTGCAAGCAGAGGAGCAGCGTCTGCTACAACAGCACGGCAACAGAATACCCAGCCTCACAGGAGACTCTGCTTTGGAAATTTTTTTTTTTTTTTCTTTTTTTTTAAATGAAAGGAACAAAACTTCGAGGGACTTCCCAGGAAATAATCAGATTCTTTTCAGAAAGCCAGATTTTTTTTTCCCCTATTTCAAAAGGACAGACCTGCAGGGACAAGAGAGAAGGGAAGGAAAGAATGAGAAATAAAATGTATCTGTGACTGTACATTATGTTCACACACTCAGGAGTGGGGAGGAAGGAGCATTTATAAAAATAACCATACCTTTACTTTCTGGATGGATTTCTTCTCTTGTAAGAACTATTGTAACACATAGGCAGACTTTCTTTTTTTTTATTGAATAACAGTACGAACATAAGCCTATTTTTTTCTATGATGTARGTCTTGGTGTGACAGCTCTAAATCAGAATTTATCAAAAGGATTTTTCTTTAAAGAAGGATGACTTCCTGCAACTATTATGGCATTAAGTGACAAGCAGTAACCATCCCCCAAACTAGTCAGATTTTATTCAGGTGTACCCTAAGCTGATGTCAAAAAGGGACTTCGCTCCAAAGATTGCACATAAAATGGTGGATAAATGTCTGTCTGTATTATTACAAGGATTTATGCTGTGTGAATCCAGACATTTTTACCTTAATGCAGACTGGTTTCCAACAGAACACAGTACTCTCAAAAACACCCTCAGCCCCCTCTGTTATTTCACTGTTCTTTCCAACATCTGTTGAGCATTCAGAAACACCAGACGTTTTAACACAACCAGTCTTCAGGTGCCATTTCAAATTCCTTTCTCACACTAGGCTTTATTTTCTAACARGCAAGAGTAGGAAAAACAGAGTTGAATGCCAGTGTGATACTTGGCACGAGACCCCTGGAGGTTGTGATTGCCTAAGCGACATGATACTATCAGTATAATGTGGTCTCCTTTACCTGCTTTCTGACACGTGAAGAGTGTTTTCCTCATCTCCTTTGGAAATTTCAGGTTCAGATTCCTGGCTATTTTTTCCTATCCTGGGTCGTTTTAAATGACTGCTTCGTGTCCGAATGGAAACAGGTGTTACAGTAGGCTCTTAGAAGGGAGAAAAAAACATATAAACGAATACAAGTGAAGAAAATCAGTTTAGAGAAGACCGCACACAGAATTTTTCCCCTAATCATTTCATTAAAGCAAACAAGTGCAAGAGAAAAGTGAAGCAGCGTTTTACCATGGTACTTATTTTCTGAACACACTATATAGCCTTGTTACCAAGACTTATTACAACTAATCTTATGAATTGAACCCCATCATCTTAGAGATTTCACCTGCTTTGCAGACGAATAAACTAAGCTACAACGAGCATGCTAACCTAGTAATTCATAATAATCACAACAGTAACAATCAGTGTTACCTTTACCTTCAGATGTGCTTGCACGGACATCTAATGATTCTTTGCCCTTTTGAGATTCGGCCTAAAGCAAAAGTAAGACCAATGTTATTTTAAATATGTTCATCCTCTCTTCTCTGACCGCACCTTTCTGAAACATTATTCCATAGTAATTATACTATAGAAAACTGAATATACAGCCATTCTTTATTTAAAATACATATATACTCTATAAATTTTATAAAGTGTGTGTGTATATATATATATAAATTTTATAAATTTATATATATAAATTTTATAAAGTGTGTGTGTGTGTGTATATATATATATATATACACGCACACACACATAATTTTATTTTGCATTTTTATATCTTATGTCTCAACAGACCAGGTTAAGTTTTTGATCATCTAGTCTTGAGCAGAAGCATTTTTTCTGCATATTACGTTTGATCCCAACACACAAGATGAGACTTCTGCATAACTGGACACTATAAACACCACTAGCAAGTTTTTTGTAACCAGTCAGGTGTCCATAAAATTAGCTGCTAAATGTCTTTTTTCCCCCCCTGTTCCTCTTTTTTTGGAGGAACCCCAGAATCTAGACCTGAGTAGATGAGAAAACTCAGAACTTTTTTTTTTTTTTTTGCACTTGTAATTTGTGTATTTACTATGACATGCAATAAAATACAGCAATCAAAAGATTATCTTTAAAGAAAAAAAAAAAAAAAAATCAGCCAAAAAAACAGAACTCAGTGAAAAAAGGAACCACTAAGTTCAAGAGAGAAACACATGTGGGAATTTTTTTTCTAGGTGACGGGGATGGCAGTGTTCCGTTTTGTTTAATGGGTCACCAGACTTTGCAGAACTCTATACAGACAGTGCAGGTGCCAGAAAAGAGCTGCCAGCAATCCTAACAGGCGAGGACGAACTGAAGCAGTTTGGCAGCCCAGTATCTACCATCATCATCTTGATCATGGCACAAGACAGGGCATAAATTCTTGACTCACAACCACAAAAAAACCTAAGAACTACTAATGTTCCTCTGCTATTTTCTCCAACTATACCCACATAACTCTGCAATCAAAATACACATTTTTATGAAATGTTTTTTCTGAAATGATCATTAGAACCATCTATCTGAATCTGCAGGTCAGTGATAATGCTAAAAACAGTCTTAMAAACTAAAGATTATTATACCAGTTAAATACAACTAAGTTGCTGCATTCTCATCATTTATACACTGAAAGCATCACTACTTTGCCACCAGTTTTGTTTTGAGAGATGTTAATTTTCTCAACTACAAAAAGAGGTATTTGATTTAAGTTTAATATTTAAATTTTATATCTCAGGGGATGAAAGTACGAATTCAAATACTATTTCCCATTTTCATGATTCAATAAGCCACTGACTTTTATGAGAACATGGTCAAATCTTAGTATCACAGACAGTCTGAAACACAGAAATCCATCCTCCCTATATTTGGAGGTATTAACTATTCCCAAGAACATTCTGTGTAGTCTTGGTACATAAGTGGCATAGAGGAACAGAGGTCTAATACTTAAACACACAAAAATATTCTCAGTTACACACCGATACATGGCTGTGATCAGGCTGAAATTCCAAATACATACAAAGAAAACTGTACTCCTTCTATATGGACAATATATAGCCCTGAATGCAAACTAAACACTTTGCACCATATTCAGCTGTGATGCGAGTGTGCAGTTCTATAAACACTTGTCTTTACTCTCTCCATTCTTGTGATGATGTTACTGATCAACAGCCTTTCTGGAGTGTTTTATCTCCAAGACAGTTAAATATTCTCCTCCTCTAAGCTGCTTGCCAGCAGAGCTTGAGTTACTACATGCTGGCAGTTGCGACACAGATCCCTTTCATTCAGGGGAATAATGATGGGGAAAACCCCAACAAAAGCATATTTTTAGCCCCACGTTAGCCATCAGTGTAAAGTCAGTACATACATAGAACTGAATATCAAACAAGCATAACATACTGTTTATCAAACACATCAATCTGCCAGAACCATTAACTTCTGAACTTCAGAAATCCAGAAAAGTATACTTTTTAAAACTTTTTTTAAAAAGTTAAAAATACTTACTGAAGAAAAAGAGCAGGTAATTAAAGATGAAAGAATAGGATAAGATGCATTACATGATTATAGAAGAATATTAAAAGTTTCAGAGCTTTTAAGAGATTGAAAACATTCTGTGTACCTACACTTAGCTGTGTTTCTGGCTTTTTGTTCTGTTCATTTGCTTCAGATCCCAGTGCTGATTGCAGAAAATACTCCTCTGTCTGGAAACTCATACTTTCCTTCTGTGAGGCCTCTTCTGTTAAAAGCAG
Source organism: Eudromia elegans (assembly GCA_003342815.1). Lineage (NCBI taxonomy): Eukaryota > Metazoa > Chordata > Aves > Tinamiformes > Tinamidae > Eudromia > Eudromia elegans. The sequence continues at coordinate 1,342,827 of PTEX01000123.1, forward strand.
TTAAAAGGGACAGAAGGGAAAAAAAAAAAAAAAAAAGAGATTACGGTATCTTTATTTAACAATTAGCCTTTCTGAACATGATCTCACAAGACCTCAGGACAAATAACATTTCTCTGTTACTTTCCATGAGCAATGTTCAAGGGAGTCCCTGTAGAAAAAACAACCTAGAGAAAAGCTTCTACAGTGCCATAAAGTAACAAAGCATGCTTACCTGTAATTTTGAGCTTTTCCCTTTGCAACACGGTGGTAATAGGAGTCCGCTGGAACCAGTGCCCTGCTCCCTCCACTTCCCATAAAAGGTCATGATCCCCAGGGTACTTCTCAAAATAGCGCTTACAAACTGAAAAAAAAAAGAGAAAAAATCCTGCTTTGTATGCTATAAAAGTTTGTCTGAAATAAATTAAATTGAAAGCTTCCATCATACACATAAGCCACCAAAAATAGAACCAGTGGTCCAGCCTGAGTAATGGTAACATGGCTATCCCTTCATCATCTTTCTCAATAAATCCTTCCCTTCAGGTTTAAGCACCTTCCACTGTTAGATTAAACTGCAAACACAAAAGGATGCTAGTTTTTCCCTTTTCTCTGAGCATTCTTTTGGGGGTTTTACTACTTCATTGGCCCTTGTCTCTGCCAATCATAAGACCAAGTTGCTCTTGTGGTTGGAAGGGCTCTTAGGTAGAATATGTAGTTAAAGGATATTGTCAACTAGTGTTTCATAGGCCCTTKTTAAAAGCACTCTTTGGGAATGCAAACACATTGCCATTGAATGCCATTTATCATCATCCACTTACCATTCACCTTTGGAATACTTTCTTCTCTGCTATCCCTTCCCTTTTGTCCCACTGCATGCAGCAAACACGCACAAGGACAAGCTTGTTATGACATTATTTCTTTGTTGGTCCTAGGAAAATGGCTGCTTTTCAACTGGTTCTCTACCGGGGCACAACCTCCACAGACAACATCCTGATATATCACTCCTTGGCTAGGGAAACTCATTAGTCATTAAACTGTGCTCGAGTCAGTTGGCCAGTTTGAGCCTAACAAACAAGGTCTACTCAGATCCAACTGCACAGCGGAGTTTTCAAGAGCAGAAAATTTACAGTAGCTTAGCAAAGAGGCGTGCTGAAAATATGAATAGAGGGAAGCTTGGCAGATGCATTGAGAGCTGGACAAGACAAAGAAAGCCTTGAGAAACTGGGCAAATGCAGTTCTGCTTGCATGAACATAAACAATCCCAAGCAACATGATTTCCAGAAAGTCTGTCACTACCTAGACACCATCTCCCTCCGGGGCTGTTAATAATAGAGCAGTAAGTGTTTTCCTCGTACACTAAAACCTAGCCTCCTTATACTTAAGTTAAAATATAAGCCAAGAATGTTCACTTGACCAGACATCCTGACAAAGTCAACAGGAGCCCGGGATCAAACGTCACACAAAGAGGATTAAAATTTTATACGGAAATATTTCATCATCTTACCCAACTTAGGGCTTATAATCTTTACTGAAGACTAGGACCTTTAAAACACCCTTACTGTGACAGTAGTCCACTGCTAGAAGAGGTTTCCCAGAGGGCTTGTGGCATCTCCATCCTTGGAGATGCTCAAAACCCAGCTGGATATGTTCCAACACAACCTGCTCTAGCTCATCTTCTCTGAACACAATAGTTCAACCAGCTTAACTGCAGAGGTCCCTTCCAACCTTAACTATTCTGTAATTCTATGATGCAGCCACAAACATAGAGCACCGTCTTGGAACATGAACACCACCACTCTTTCGGACATAAAGAGAAAACAAAGACTACCAGAAGAATAAAAGAGCTTGCCTGTGTACATGAAGGACGACAGCGGGTATCGTAAGCCAAGTGTGTCTTCAGTAAAGGAATCCACAAAGTCTTCCAGCATCATTAGCCCAAAATCTTTTCCACGATGTTTCTTTCTTACAAACATTGTGTCTAACACTGGAAGCTGATAACTCTGAGTAAGGTAAGAACTACAAATACTTCCTAAAAAARTGAAAGGAAAAAAAAATACACATCAGTATTTCAGCAGTGAGGGAAAAGGAGTCAGATAAATAAATAATAAGAAGATAACGAATTTGACTTTTCTGTTGGGTATGTAACTCCTCAGAAAAAACATGAAGGCTGCAGTTCAGCTCTTGATGAAGGAATGAAAGAATAACTCCAGATTCTGAAACAAAATGATGCACCAAAAAAAAAAAAAAATTTTCCACAGAAAATTTTCCATAAATAGAACATATGATCTACAGTTAAGATTAAGATAAAACTGACTCTGATAATGCATGTACTTCAGTAGCAGAGGGTCCATTGACTACAGAGTCAGTGATGCCAAAGCGATGTCATTTAATGGTATTAGAACAGCACCTCAACTACTTAACCTATTTGAGGATTTCACTCTTTAATATTTCAATATATTTTGCCAGACAGTACAAATGATGCCAATAAACAACCCTTTCCTCTGATGAGAYGAGAGGGAAATATACTTTTTTTAATAGAATTCAGTTTGTCCTTGCAATACTTTTTAAGACCAATGAAAATACTTATCTTCACTTTTCAAACAAGGAAAACATAAGCAGAAATGTTAATTACTTGGATGTCCTTTGGGATATTACTCTGACACTTTCATAATCATGTATGGTCAATGACTCAGTTTATTATTGTATTTTAACAGTTTGCAAGGGTCTGTGTTTATGCTAGAGCTGAGGAACATCTTCATGAAGTCTCCAGCACCATAATTATCCCATAATTACCCCCTTCTAGGGGTAAAACAGAAATGCCAGCTAGTTCCTCTCTGATCCAAAAATTCTTACTCTATGAAGTGCCATCAATGTACTAAACAGCCTATTCACAAATACTGAATTTTATTCAACAAAACCTGAAAGACCGCAAGAAAGTTTGAAATAGCTAAAAGGGAATTTCTAGACAAACAGGAAAACCAGAAAATCTGTAAGATTACTGGCATAAACATCTTGGCTAAACTGTAAACTCAGTGGAAGTGCATATGAATGGAAGGAAAGGGAATCTTTGTCAACACTAAGCATGGCTGAAGCTTGTGCCCACAAGGGAGGTTTTTTCTGCTGTAAAATATTGGAGAAATATTTGCAGAATCAGATAACATCATCTGATTTCAGATAAACAGGAGCTCCACATTCCGGAGCTGGTCAGGCCTTAAGCTGGCAAAATACAGGACTACTGTCTGACTTCCACAAATGTTCCACTCTCCAGTGGATTTCAGATTAACCAAAAGTGATGCAACTTTGTCTAACATATGTGAAAACAAACCAAGAATACTCTTGTGTTTTCACATTACCTATATGTCAGCACACAGCACAAGTGCACAAATTCAAAATTAAAGAGGGAAAAGCAAAGGAGACATTTTCTAACCTCCAACTGATACAAATAAACCAACAGAGGAAGCCAGAGAAGTAGCAAGAGAACTAGATATGCATACCACAACCCAGAACAAAGTACAGCTTTGGTCTCATATTGGCACATTTCATTAGCTTCAAAGGAAGCTAAGACTTGCTTGTAAAACAATTTTGATCTATCCTACTGCCCCTTAAAAACATATGCCAGTCAAACACCAAACAATTGTCCTGTAGAGAAAAAAAAAGTTCCAAGTACATCACTTTTTTATGGGTTGATATATCTTAAAATGAAAGATACATTAGAGAAGTACTTTCTCAGATGCCTAAATCACACAAGCATTTAAGCTACTTCTGGAAATTGTAATGTTGTCTAATCTTTCATGAGTTAAAAAAAAAAATAAAAAAATCCAGCTCAGGAGCCCCGCACAGCTTGCAAGGTCTAACTACACACAATATCTTTCAAATACTCCATCTCACCTCCTCCCCCACAGCCAAAAAAAAAAAATCCCTCAATGCACAAGTGTTTTACCTGTAGGCTTAACAGAATAGAACCCAATAGCCTCTCCTTTTTTCCATATGATCTTAGCATAGTCATTGCTGCCATGACAGAGAAATGGGACCTCATTTCTTTCTATTTCTTGTTTTCGATAGATAATTCGATTCAGAACATAGAGAACCACCCTCTCTCCAACAGATTTCACCTAAGGAAAACACAGAACATTTTAGAAGAGAGGTTAGTTAAGCTAAGCTACTGATAAAGTAGACACTTTACTTTTCAAAAGTGCCAAAACACAACTCTAACCGCAGGAGAAGCTTCAAGTGCTCAAGCAGGACAAAACTCTGGGTTTGTTTGAAGGCAGGTGTTGCTCTGAAGCCACAGCAATAGTTTATGTGAAAAACACTATCATGGACAGAGGATATTTCACAACTTCAGCATCAGTCCCAAGCCAATAGGTAAATACTTTTAGTCTTGGAAGAGAACTTTTTGATTTAACTTGGAATATTTTTGTATTTAAGAAACATTCACCCCATGGAAAGCTGTATGCCAGCCTCAGACTTCTCAGGCCAGCAGGTAACTGGAGTCCTACAAAGAAATGATGAGCCCTCACTTGGTTGCCAGACTCAGCACATCCAAATCTACTGCTGATAAAACAGCAGACAATGGGACATGATGCCATGGAAGAAACAGTTGTAACAGTTTCTGTGGCACTAGACAAGTTAAAAACTAAATAAAAGTAGCCACCAAGATGAGTGCCCAAATTTAATGAGCAGATATGAAAAACAGTGCTGGAGGGTGGAGGGGGAGTTTATTATTTTGAAAAAAAACAAAATCTGAACTATATAGGCATCAATAAGGGGTAAAAAAGCCCTATGAAATAAATAAAAAATAATCAAAAAACACACAGAAATCAGGCAACTTGCATATTCCCAACATGCTATATCTAACTCTCTTCTGTCAGTAGTTCTGTCAGTACTTCTAGCTTACTAATCATCTGCTAAGACTGACAAGCATTCCTACAGTACAATACACCACTCTCCCAAAACATTTCAATWCCACCCGATATACTATATCCTAAAGAGCAAGGAAAAGTCATCATTAACAGCAAAATAATTTGCATAAAAAGTGACCACACAAGCACCACTCTGTCTCTAGACAGTATCTTCAAAACCAAATTCCCTTTCCCCTACTACTGTTTCTGCTATTCCTGCTTTTATATGAGCTAATAAAGCTAACGAGCTTTATATAGCTAACTTATTTCCGAATGAAAACAAAACATATTACATCTCATACACCAGCTATTTGTCATTATCTCGATGGAGAAGCACAATTGCTAGGTGAACAGTGGAGCTCTTTACCTGCTGAAGCCCCTCTCTGGAAGGTACAGATGTTCTCACAATGTCATCAATTGACCACCACTGGTCAGCAAGATACAGGGCTACAGCTTGAAAGAAACAAGGGGAAACAGAAAGTTAGTGTTTGTCACTATTCTGAAATAAACAAATTCATTAAAATCACTAAGCAGCTAGGAATATCATTGTAGCAATGTAGTTAAGCATGTTCTAATCAGCACTATATTCACCTAGTTCTTCTCCCTTAGGACAACACAGGTGGTGCTATAGACCCCCCCAAAATGTATCATTCTCTGGTCCAAGATCAGTTTGAAACTGAGAGCAATAACAGAAACCAAATGTAAATTTTGAACAGCATGATATAGGAAAAGTGTTTTTCAGATATAAGGACTATCATTTATTGTTATGCTCTAGCATTTATTTCCAATAAAACTGGCCCTGCCAAGAGCAGTCATGCATACGGGTACATACACACATGCGCAAGTACATGTGTTTTAGTTGTGTACTGACAGAGGATATTGACATTGAAACTGTATAAATTTGAGTCTAATGGATTTAAAATGGCTGAGGGAAACACGATCAGCCATCAGAAAAGAGTTTGATTGACTTGTCTTTATGGCAAACTCAGAACTCACATATACAAGGTCATATGGAAAGCAGGAAACAAGTCATAGCACTGAGCTTGTTATGGAGAACTGGAAGGGAGCTGGGGAGCAAAATGCGGTAAGATGCTCCTGTGGCCAGGGCTACATGAGAACTAGCAGGCAAGGACAAACTTAAACTTGATGCTGATGGATCACTGCTTGTAAAGAGTATGTAAATTAACAGCCAAGGTACAGATTCTACAAAAGCTCAGTAAACTCATTTTGGAAATGCAAGGTGTACACCGGGAGTCAYGTGTTGTGCCTTGTTATTAAGTGCACTGAATCAGACAAGCTCCTTTTACGTTGCTAGATTGCCTTTGAATTTTGTGTCCAGTTCCACTGTCACTAGCGTGACAAGTTCTATTTTCTATGTAGACAAACCCAAAACAAAAAAAAAAACCAGTAGTATGTGAATATGACAGTAGTGAATCACAAATGGGAAAATGGCAAAGTTACGTACTACACCAGCATGGAATGGGCAAGGGCCTGGTTACATGTATTGTCACAGAAAAGGAAACAGCAACACGGAGATTAGAATCTTAAAATGAAACCTGTGAGCGAGTCCTCTGGTGCAAACAAAGCAAGAACTTTGTGTGTCTGCTCTCCACCATAAAGAGGAACGAAGCCCACAGTTGACAAGCTAATAGGAATCTGAAACAAGAGTGTACAACACTTCAATAGACTCTTGTTGATACAACATTAGTAAAATATACAGACAACATTTAGCAGGATAAGCAAGATGAGTTTTGAAAACTGAGCACCAAATAAGTTAGTTATAAAAGACAAGTATCAGACCTTCCTCTATCAAACTTCTTTGTAACAGTTTTCTTTCTTAAGAAACAAACAAAAACAAACAAGCAAAGAAAAGAGCCAAAAAAAAAAAAAAAACAAACCCACCTAAAGATCCCAACTTTCAAGCTCTGGCAGATTCAGCTGCAGCTATTTTTGCTGTTTCAGCTCTCTGCTGTCAGCAGCTTGTGCTAATGTGCACAACTGAAGTGAGGTGTGTGAACAGTCAGCATATGCTCACTGCAAGGGCCTTAGCCACACAAGCTGCCAAACCCAAGAGCAGGAGGAGGCAGGGCCAGGCAGGCACAAGGCCCACACAGCTRAACTGCCAAGGTTCATTAACAACAGCCTTAGCCAGCCAAGGTGGGAGCTTTGGATTCAAAAGCACCTTCTTTCCTAAACCTGCACATGCTTTAGAAATTTAAAATGTTTCTGTTTGATTTTCCCTCTGGATTATTATGAGTGTCAAGGCAATTCACCAATCAGGATTAAGGGCTTTTGGGGAAATTCCTTTTGATATTTAAACTTACATATTTTCAATATTTAATTAGCAYATCCAAAAAATAGACAGGTGTTACTGGTGTGGAAAATAGATTTGTTTATCCAGAAAACAGTCTGTAAGAGGATCATGATATGCTATGCTACAAATGATGATGTTAATACAGATAAATACTTAGGCATACAGCACCTGCCTTACCACAAAGGCTGGGAAGTATTCAAGACCCTGCTTTTGCAAAGCAATTTGCACTGACCTTTTATGCYCATACTAATTCTCTCACCTCACTTAATTTTCATTTAACTTATACATCATTACTTTTACTGGTACTACTTATACCAGAAGTGTTCATCTTCTGGATGGAGCCAACACTGGGCAACTTATCATTCAAATGTTTAAAACATATAATGACATGGAACTCACAATAACAGTAGGTAATATTTGAGGCRAAAGTAAAAGAATCTTTTTTTTCCTCCACTTAAGAAATTAGCAAAACTTGCACATCAAGAATATGACTCACCTATGTGAGTGAAAGCATGAATTCAGAGTTATTTTTAATGACCACATGAGTTGGTGTTTTAGATTTTTTTTTTTTTTAAATAAAGTTATTTAGTACTTAGAGACAGTGCCCACCAGGAGCAGATGAAGTAACTGATATTCAGATAAAAACTTGTTTCACAAAAGAAAACTAAACGAGGTTAAAACGTAATGGAGAATTTTTTAAATAAAAAACCCATGTTAAAATAACAATGTCATTCAGCAGTTATGGATTAGGGTTTTTCCTACATGTTTTAAATCTACAGGCAATCAACAAAAMCGTATTTGCTGGTTCTTACTTTGCTGTGGTCTGGCAAGGAGAAGAACTCAGGACGATGAGGATCTCCGCACCGCAGGTCAGACATGTAGTCCTCTGCAGAGCTCTCCAGGTCCTCGTGACTGTAGCCGTTCAACACATCCACAGGGAACGCCATCATCTTGGGAAAAAGGCAGCACGATTAGTACTGCAGGTAACCGGAGGGATAYAATCAGTACGCTAGGACGTAAATAGGAAGACTGTAAAACATCTCCCTCTTCTCCTTTCCTTAGGCACTGTTCAAGTGGAGCATCAGCACTGAGCACCACATGCAGGTACACKGCTCGGTTTCCCAGTTACAGACACACTAGGGCAAGATAGGCAACGCTATGTGTAAAGCAAATCTGCTTCTGTTTCCTTCTCAGCCTTCCGATTCTCTCCACACTATTTACTCTGTGCCAGGTACAAGGGTCATGCACGTAACCTTCACTTCAGGGCCAGGAAGAGAGAGAAGCTCCAGGYGCTTAGTTTGAGTGCTGCCTATCAACACCCAGCCTGTGAAGTGAAACACGAACTCATCCACATTCTAGAGCAGAAAAGGCAGATTTCAGCCTACAGATCCCTCCAGATGCAAACACAGGGCAGGCTTCTGGGACACAACCTCCTCTCTGCAGCCCAGGTACAACAGCACACACCTTGCCAAGAGCCGTCGGACTTGCAGGATGCTTTGCACGTGTGTTTCTGTGTGGGACTGCCAGGCAGATATACTGACACCCCACGCTTTCAATTAGCTCATCTTCCCCACAAAGCCAACCTTTTTCAACAGGTCTCCTTTACGCTCATCATTTCCGAGTTGAAACAAAAAGCAATGAAATCTAAATATCTCACCAACTTCACAGCATTTTACACAAGCGGACAGACCATTAATCTCTTTTCACCACTCTGCAGTACTGCTGTGAACACGTCCTCCCAYATCATTGCTCACAAAAATCTCTCATACGCCTCCGTCCATCCCTCCACACGAGTAGCTCCAGCTGCAAGCTACGTAACAGCGTCACCTCGAGCAGGAGCACGGGGAGCTGCGCCTGTGGCTCTCACAGAGCAGGCCAGGCTCCTGGGCTGTGCTGCCTGATTAAACCCATCACAGCTGATGGTTCTGAGGCTGCCCATGCAGCAATAGGTGGCCAGGCAGAGAAAAGGTAAATGGTTCAAAAACTAACAACAGGAGGAACTTCATTTATTTCAGAGAGTTCGCATTTAAACCTCTCTCAGAAGAAACCGATGAGTTGTTCGGAAATACTCTCTCCTGCCAGCTGGTAAAAGCTAGCAAAAAACAACAGCCCACATTGGATTTAAGAGACACTTTATTAAGGAGGAGACAAAACCAAAGCTAAAGCATGGGAGACAATGGCAGCAATAGCTCTTCAGGGGTTTCCTTTGATCCAAATTCATCTTGTCAAAGTAGCAACAAATTAAGATGAGCAAGAGCTCCTGGCACCCACTGACTGCTCTTCAGCTGGGGACGCTGCAGGTCTGTGGAGCTGTAACTCAGGGCAGCCACAGCAGCAGGTCCAGGGCCGTGGCCCAGACTCTCACAAGCCTGGGCTAGTCCAAGGGTTTCCATCCTAGGAGGATACTGGATCTCTTGATCTTTCTCCACATTGCTCCCRGCAACTCACCACTAACTCCTAGATGGGCACAGTTTTTCCTGGGTATTTAAGACTCTCATTTTATTCTCCCTTTTTGTCAGTCCTCTCCCTTTCATCTGCTGTTTAGTGCTCTATAGACATAGGTAAATTATATGCAAAAGACCTTTTGATTTTAWCTCACCTAGCGAGGATTATAAACTGCATTTTAAAAGCTTTTAGTGGTAATAATATACTACTAAAAAGCTGCTTGAATAGACAAGGCCATTTCTTCCATGCAAAAGACAGGTTTTTTTTTTTTAGTATTAAAACTGAAAAACAAATTTAGACATGATTTCACTGRCACTTGCAGTTGTTAAGAAAAAAGCATTCCGTTAATGCTATTTTCTAAGATATTATACACACACACATTCCGCACAGCAATTTCCTTTCAGATCCAGCTCATTCCTTTCCCTTATCTGTTATTCGGGCATTCTTTTGCCTTCCCCTCTTGTCTCTCACATTCCTCCTGCTATTGTTCCCTTCCCCGTTCCAGATGCCTAGCTACATCCCTTAATTCTATGCCCAATTCCTTCTCCAGAAGCTGCCCTGGCTGACAGGCTAGGGGCAGGCAAGGGACGCAGGACACTTGCCATTCCTCTCCATTTCCTCCCCAGCTGGAAAGGGARGGCAGCTGAAGAGCCGAAGACCTGGCCTGGCTGCCTTGGCGTGCAGCGATAATCCAAGCAGCCAGAGGAGCAGCTGCAAGGRAAGCAGGTCCAGCACTGCTGGTCTYCTCATGYCCAGCAGATAACAATACTCTTCACCTATCYGCAGGAGAGCTCTGAAACACACTAGCAGCRTGTGCACATTTTAAATGCACCATATAGTCTAGTGTGGTGAAGCCCCTTGGGCAGACAGAGCCATTCCCAAACTGCTCCCCAYCAGTCTCTTCTCAATTTCCTACCTCTGCCTACCTTCAGGTCTCGATCCAAGCCAGCAAATTCAAGCATTAAACAGGCTGCCACATCAGGAGCTCCTCGTCTCTAATCAATRGCAACAGAAACAGACCCCATGCTTGGTAATTTCATCTCCCCACTGACTGGCGAGGGCTGTCCCAGCTCTGCACTTAGATGCAAAGAGCTGCCTTGCAACTAAAACCGAGAAACCAAGTAAAGAGCACGCAGGTTTCACCAAACACCTGAGCAAGCCTGCATAGAAGCACCAGCGAGCCGTAACACGTGCACTGCGAGAGCTCATCCCCACCGGGCCGCGGTGGGACGCGAGTCACACGGCCCGGGCTCTGCAGCCACGCGGCTGCCTCCAGCCAGGCAGACTCTGCTWGAAGGGTACACAGATACACAAACAATCTGAAACTTAATTTTCTCTATCCTAACAGGAAAAAAAAGATATTAAAAAAAAAAAAAACAAACTGCTTGGGCAACTCAGAAGATAACAAATGACTGCAGATGCGCCTAATTTATTACATGACAGAGAGCCATGCAAGATTCAAGCTGTATCAGGAAGCCTCTAGGTAATAATTCCTGGCATTTTTTGAATAAAGTAACAAGGGACTAAAGCAGAAAACATGTAGTAAGAAATACAGTACATTATCTGCATTCTGACCACTTCACCACTATGAAAATGAGAGCAACGATCATACCTTTGCTTCTGAGAAACAAAGACAATTACTTCACGCAAATTAATAAACTCACAGAAGAATTACCCTCAACATCCAGCCAAGACCTTCTTTCGATTCAGCTGGTATCAGGAACACAAATCCCAAGGAAGGCCTGCTGTCAAAGCAGACATAGGCCCTGAGAAGCTCCGTGTTCCACCTTGATAAAAATAAAACAAAAACCCCACTCCTCAGCATGGGGTTTATCCAGATGTTTGCGTTATTTTGCATTTACTTATATTATCCACTCCCCACTGCTCTACTCAATCGTATTTGTTACATTTGAATTTTCAGATTTTGACATTTAGGGAGAAAGTAGTTTTGGGAGCAAGGAGGAGATGGGGAGACATGATATAGATCAATCTTCAAGATGACCATCAAAGAAAATCCACTCAGCATCTCTGTTCAAGAAATACTCATCTTTTGTCTCATGCAACAGATGAAACATTTAAAGTTAAAACTTCTCCAACAGACCTGTGATGTACTTTGTATCTTAGTGTTGATGAGATCAAGTATTTTGCAAAACAAAAGCTCTCCCTRTCCCTGAAGAAATCACTGTGTATACCCAGAAAGCAATCAGGCTGCATTGGAAGCACTGAAAGCTCAAAAACGAGAGAAGRTCCCAGTCTTCAGCAGAGCAATGGAAAGCAGACTAGCAGCCAAAACAGTAAGGCTGTGATTTAAACAGCARCTAGSCCACCAAAGAAATCAGSCAATTGCCAGATTGCAGGAAGGTAACAGACACCCTCTCACAGAAATGCAATTTGTTTGTCAGCAYCTTTACAACCGAGGCTTTCACCTCCGAAAGCTTCCCTGGGGCTCATAAGAAAGAAGGAGGGCGAGAGTGGAGCTTTGCAGCGTGAGGCTGCTCCGGGCAGCCCCCGCGCTCTGCCATTGCTCCGAGCTCCTGCGTGCGGCGCGGCTATGGAGGTGTCAGGTCGTGTCCTCCCGAGGCACTGGGGGCCGTGCTGCTCGTGGGGTGCTCCTCCAGACGGTCTGAAYGCGCACATCCATCGGAGCCTTAAGCAACCAAACTCACCACAGCCATTCGTGCAAAAGGAGCATTAGGGGTGGGAGGGAGAGGAAAGAAATCCGATTTTGTTTTTAAAATGAAGTAAATCTTTGCGTGTTTCACTGGAAAGAAAGTAAATCCTACAGTCTCCATAAGCCTAACATTTCATTTAACAGTTTTCAAGACCGTATGGAGTGACCTCACGCAAACACTACTTGCTTTGCTGTGGAATTACATCACTCGCCCCTCTCAACACTGTACTGCTTCCCACGCGAGAAGTGGCACGTCCTTTTTAGCAACAGCTGCAGCAACAGAGGGCAGAGATCAATTCAAGAGACACAAYGATGACCACCACATCTAACAAGATGAGCAAAGACACTTGAAGTGGAGAACAAGGGGACAATCTCGGGAGCTGAGTCAGATGCCAGATTTCTGAATGCTCTGCAGTCTCTGTTTAATCTTGGAAGAATGAGGGCGAGACACAGAGCAGACAGGGCTCGTAGGTGGCAGGGGGTTTCTGAGGCTGCGGGCAGGTTGCTTCATTTCTGTCTGCTTCCCACCTGGGACACGTGAGGGAGCACTGCTGCAAAGGGCCAAGCGTGAGAAATACTCTACCGAGAGCATGGAAYCGCAGCACAACCCTGCAAGGACTGGAGGCAGCCAACTAGCCCAACTCATTTGCACAGCTGGTTTCCTTTGAAAACCATAGGGAACCAACCAAGAACCTTCCAGTATAAAATAACTGACACAGCACACACAATATAATACACACCTACAAAACTAAATCAACAGCCAAACAGCAAGGTGATCAATCTTAAGATTTAAATTAAGGGCTTAAAAATAAAACCCGTTATGAAGCAGTGGCCACTCAGGCCAACAGCAAAGCCCAGCAGCGCCCAGCCTACAAGCTCAGCTGTAAAACAGTTTCCCAACTTGCTGAGCTCAAACACTAGCTCAGTGAAGGTTGAGAAATGACATAAGAGTCAAGAGAAAAATAGTATATGTTCTCTTCTGGTTTTGACTTAAAAATGAGCTGCAAGGGTAACATATGCCGCTTCTAAAAATGTGAAAATTGTGAAATTCTATTGACTAGGAGCACAAACTCAGCTAACTTATTTACACAAATGTTTCTTTGTTTAGACTAACCAGCTGTCATATACACAAAACATGTTTTTATCACTTTTGTTGCTTCTTTATCCAATATATTACTCTAAATAAGGGAGGTTGCTTTGCTTCTTTTAAAACATATTGTGCATTTGAACTTCATTCTCACTTCTATTCCAACAGTATGAGGCAAATTTTACATATAAGTTGTTCATACTTTTCTAAAATAAAAAAATAAGTAAATACTAACTTTAAAATTAAGATAATTATTAAAATACGTATGGATTCTGAGTCTTGGGGATTGAAATACCTACGGGAAACCTGTTCCATAACTACCAGTTTAGACCACAATTACAATATGCTATTACATTTTCTGAGTATCCTCGTCTTTCTCAACTTTATTCAACTTAATTGCTAATGTAGACTGATGGGAAAATAATGGCATTTTAGGAAAGGAAACTTGGTTTTCCTTTTTTTTTTTTCCCCTCCTTTTTTAAATACAGTATAATATCTATTAGGTATGTCTTAGTTAAATAGTATTAGGAGTTCTTGATAGTTTTTCCAGCCTGTGCAGTTGCCACATTGACTAGACCCTTCAAAACCTCCCCACTCAAATATTTGCGCTAATGGAAAAGAAATCATTCTCATTCGTACATATATATATATTTAAAAAAAAAATTGTAGGGTTGCTCCGTAAGATCTATATAAATTAAAATAGGAGCATAAACCCCCAAGTAGTCCCCCCCAATACTAAAAATCCCCCAATATCTACACATACAAATATGTATATGTGTGTATATATAAGCACATATATAAAAAACACACGGAAATTATACATATATATATATATGAATAAACATCCAAAAAGAAAATTCCAAAGAGAAGACAACACATTGGTCTAGAAATCACTGTCAACATCTCCTAAAATGTCTGGATTAACACACTAGCCACATCTGTAATCTGCTTGAAGCAGCTTATGCAGCTCCGGTTTCCTCTCTGAGATACTAATCAAAGCTGTTGTTTTAAATATAAATAAACAAACAAAAATAATCAACCCTTTCTGTTCACTCAATACTAATTAACCACTGTAATTTATGCTAATTCACTTGTACAACATGGAGTTATGAAATCTTTGGCTAAATAAAGGATCTATGTCCCTGGTCCTGGCATGAAATGCAACCTCAGTGGAAATCTGCAACCATTATATCTGAAAGGTATATACAACTGGGTTCCGCCAGTCTCCACAGAACAAAACACTAACTAGCAGGGAGGTGGAAAGGTAGAGTGGAGTCTTCCATATTATAGAAATAAAAATAAAAAATACATTTAAAAATAACATGTTCTACTTTACTATTTAAAAAAATTAATGTAAATTGTGAATAAAGTTTTTTTTGAAACAAAAATAAAAGTATAAAAAGTTTATTTTGAGGACTAAGTATATGCAGGAGGTTCTAATACGGAATGAAAAAAAGTGCTCACACGCAAGAAGTTCCAAAAGACTAAACTGCCACCAAAATGTATCAACAAAAAAATGAGATACTCTTAATACACACATAAATAACAACAGTAAAGAATGTTTTTGATTAAACACTGGTTAGGTTTGCACAGTAGGAAATACATGACCTCATGTACATGATTAACAACTACAGAAGTTTATGGCTTTTACAAAACGGGACTGAAGGCTCACGAGTTACCAAAACCCATGTGGCACAGGAAGACTGGAACATTCCTGCACCTTCACTTTAAAACTCATTGTAGGTAAGTAAGAGTCTTAAATGTCAATTAAGCACGTAGGTAACCCCACTGATTTTTGCTTAAGTGATTACAATTAGGCATTTGATTAGGTAGCCTACTTAGACTGAGATCGAATTCTTAGGTAGACAAAAGCACTAATTGACTATATACATTTTCCTGCAGTTTCACAACTTAATGAGATCACTGGGTTTCTTAAACTGCTTCTTCTGTATAGAATTTTTGGAAACCAATATGCACAACTGTTTTCTGCGCAGAAAGCGTGCTAGAGATCTACTAAATTAAACTTTGTGTTTGAGATAACTCAAAAGTCTCACTTAAAAAATACTTCTGAAAAATGAGCTGTTCCTGGACAAGTCTTTTACCTCTTTCCTTTCAGCTACCCAAATTCAAAGTTAATGCATGCATGCATATAAGGAAATTCATTTAAGTCGTCTTTGAAAGCAACATCTAGAAGACAGAAACATAGGACTAAGCATATTTTTCCTTCCTAGAGTTTCATCTCCTTGCTATGCTTCAGCTCTCTTCTGCTCAGCTTTTGCTCTTCCTAATCTCTCGCTTTCCTCTSTCTCCCTTCCACAAGACAAGAGTGCTGAATATCTTAAGAGAAAAAGAACCACCAAAATTCCCACCCACATGTGACAAACCACCTCTTCTCTCTAGCTGCTGCTCCTTCTCCCTTCTCCCATGCCCCAGAAGTTCTGGAGTTCTCCAGCTCCATCCTCAGCTCTCAGTTCTCTCATCCAATACAGCTCCTGTATTGTCCTCCTGTTGCCTCCTCTCTGATTTTCTGCAGTTCTACTGACCAGGCTCTACCAGAAGATCTCCCACTCCTACTTGGTGCCCCCGTTCCTCGTGAGCTTGCTCATTTTGTGCATCTGTATCTTCCTATCACATTATAACTCCATTTTGAGAGCAGCATCCATAAATATTTCTAGTTAGTTTAGAAGGATACAACAACAAGCTCTTCTCTTGAATATACTTAAAAAAAGACAACCCACGATCTAATATTGTTAGGCAGCTGGTGGGCTGACAAGTTGTGCCACGCCAACCTGACGCCCTGGTGAGCCTGGTACTGCAGTATGCCCGTTACCACAGTTTAATGAGTTAGCGCTCAGCAGCTAAACAGCAGCAAATCTCATCTTGGAATATTCTCCAAGAATATTCCAAATGCAGATTTGGAGGTGATGGTGACCATGGTTACTGACGGCAAGCCGTTCATGCAGCTCTGCTGCCATGGCCTCCATACTTCAGGAATTACTAGACAGTTGACCAAGCTACAGTTATGCCACATAAAATCTGTGGATGCTGCAGACCCACAGGAAATGCACGTGCTACACACAGCACTCCAGGTGGGGGGGTAAAGGCTAATACAGGCTATTAGGTCAACGGCAGTATTACTATATATATATATGTATCTCCTATAACTGAGAAAGAAGCAAATGCCTTGTTTTCATGTGTGATTAGATGAAAATGCAGAAACCATGTAGAAATTAACACTGGATCCTTCCAGTACTGAAAGGAAGTCAAAGGAAGTAATGCAGGGAATACAGCTAAAAAGACAGCAACATGCTATCCCCATGAAGCCCAGAGCACACAGAATTGAAAAATTCTGGGATAGGACTATGATGGGCTCTACCAGAGCCTTTACTAGAGCTTGGGAGCRTAGTCCGGAAGTCAGCACTGCAGCAAATATAACACGCTTGGAACAACAAGAACTTAAACCTTGCTTTAAGATAGGAATGGCAGTTTATCCCGAAAGGGTCTAGGTAAGTATCTCTAATTATTCTTTCAATTACCTTTAAAGGTGGTTAAAAATATAGTGTTGAATATGAGAGATTTTGGAATTTTACCAATTTCTACCACCTCACTCAGTGCCCTGCACTGCTGAATTGCTCCAGCTGCGCACACTGAGAGCTCGACAGTGTAACACAGAGCCACGAACTGCACAGGCAGCAGTTAGCACACGTATCAAAATGCACGGGATCAGGGACCATCGGAAGAGTTAGTGACACAGGTAACTAGAGAGACAAGGGAAAGAACACATTTTCCAAGATAAGGAAAAGATAGTATGAAAGTCAGATGAGAAAAATACTACAGACATAAAAAATAATGTTCAAAGAGATAACTAGGGCTTGCAGATACCGTATTTGTCCCGGAGACAAGAGGAAGAAATCATTACTGAGCATCAGCGTGGGACCAGTCACTTTGCAAAGTGGTATTTCAAGTTACCATGCCAGCTGACACCATTATAGCAAATACACTGGTGRGCATAAGTCCATGCAAAACAGCACCAGGGCACTCTCACCTCTATAAAGGCCAGACTACTCAAACCTCCATCTGTGACTATGTTTCTGCCTTCCATCATCTCACTTATGCAAGACGGAGAGAGAAAAAGTATGTCCTAAAACCTGAAATAAGCTAGAAATAAAAAAAATCTGCATTCTAGAAACACAAATCGAAACCTAACATCATTCTGACTCAAAAGCTAGCAGAGTCAGGCATCTTGCAGGCTACTCAGAGTAGAGGAAAAAATAATATGAAGATCTAGTACTTCTTGGTTATATAAAAGTCCTGGTCCCAGAACAAGGGAAGAATCAAACACCAAGAGTATTTCATTGCTCAAAGCCCTCAGGAATCTGTTCAGACATCAGCTGCCTCCTAAGCTTTCCAAGGGGAGCACACACGAGCCTCACGCTATCTTACCCCAACTCAACCATTCCTCTTCACCACCCAAACCTGCTGCTAGCAGAAGCAACGCTTAGCAAAGGCCTCGCCAGACAGCTCCGGTTCCTGGGCAGTTCTGCATTTGCCTACGTGTTCAGGGTCTGCAGCTGCCAGGTCACGGGTACTCTCTCCAGAGGAGCTCCCCCTCGGCCCCGCCACTGCCTGAAACGAAGCAGCAATGATTGCATCCAGTCCCTCACAGTGCTAACATCCACTCATGGGCTGTCAGGGAGCATGTTAGCACAGGACACGCGTTCAGCAGCAGGAATCTCACTAATAGTGGAAAGGAATTCACATCCAGCCTCCTCCCTGCTATCATCTCGTCCTAGTGTGCACCGCAAGCCATCCTGACACCCTTCCAGGACGCACACGCTCCTGGGAACACACTGCATTTCCACTGTGCCACATCTGCACAACTCCGGCTCCCAAGCTCTTCGTCTTAGCAGCCTCCACTATCCCGTTCTGGATGGACCAGAATTTTGGAAGAACAGCAAAGATGAAGCACTGATGAACCTGTGAGCATCAGAGTAAAGCAACATCCCAAGTAATATTGTAAAAACTACTGGAACAAGATCAGCACTGCCAGCTCAGGAGATTAAGCRCAAACTAGCATTCACCTTTAACGCTCAGTTGCAAGAATTGGATTGTTGCCTCCTACTTCTTTATTGAACTTCTCCTTTCAACAGCTTCAGACTAAAGGTTGACAGCACAAGTTTTCAGTGCTTTAGGACTAAAAGAAAGAGAATACTCCAACACTTGAAAGTCCTCTAGGCTGTCACTGCTGCACAGCAACATTTGTGTTACTACTCAATTCACAAATCATTCCAGTTCCTCAAAATAGTGAATTTTACTGCTTAATTTCCAAAAAAGCTTTAAGAAATGCTATTTGTACTTCAAAGGCTTTATCCTCTAAATCGTTTTGCTACCCTCAAAGATTTACAAAGCCAAATAAAAGACTGGCTTTCTAACAACACATTTACTAATCTAAACACCTTTTACATTTGACAAGTGAGGTATGAAAATTATAMGAATAATTACAGCTAGCGCAGCACTTCTCGCCCTTTGAAGCTTGCGCTTGGGAAAGCCCCTGTGGTGGCAGGCTCATCACCACCACTCTGCTAGGGCTCCTGCACACGGGATATCCCAGCACTGCCGCAGGGCTGCCCAGGCGATGGTCACTCCACCCTTACRGGTTATTCCTTCCCTCCAGGGATTGCACAGGATTGAGGAAACCCAGAGAGTCCAGCATATTCTGCATGTTTTCATGAAACTTGGAGGAGAGCAACACCAAATTCTGCTCGTCCCGCCCCATAAACAACTTGTAACCAAACAGAGGGAGGAAAGRGACTACTATAGTGAATTTGCAGGTCCCTCACTCTATCATAACAACAACAAATTTGAAGTTTTATTTTACTACAAAAATAAAGTACTAAATCAAGAGAGGAATATTCCATAATATCTGAAAACAAATCGGAAATCTAAAATACTATAAGAATAGCTGTACAACATTCAGTTCAGTATGCAGATAAATTCATCCTTCTAGGTATTGCAGCTCAAGGGATCATTTAAACACATTTAACACAGACAGATAGGGAATATATCTTTTACAACACTGGTAGATTTTTCCAGATAACTTTGAAAAGAAAAAGAAAAAAAAGATCACGTTAGTCCTGATAGCTCTCACTAAATTCTAACAAAGATATTAGGGAAGATTTGAAAGCTTGTCACACATTTTAGGAATTTAACATATTTCACATATTTTGGGTAGATATTTGGGTATATATTTCAAAGCTTCTTTGAAGTCTTCACTAAATTGTACCAACTAAAATAAATTTAAATTTATACTGGTTAAACACATGCTCTCACAGTAATTTCTTCAAAGAAAGAAATAGCAGGAGCAAACAAAACATAAGAATAGTAGATGAGAGCTATCAAAACACAGTGCGAATAGCATCTCAGTCAATGTTCAAAACAACACAGTAGCTGTTAACTACTGCAGGCCTTTGCACTCAGTGTAACACAGTACCCATAAAAACTGCTGAAAGCAGAACTTTGGGATGAGGGTTAGATTTGACATTTTCCCTACTATTATAAAAAAAAAAAAAAAAAAAAAAAAAAAAGTGTTATTAGCAGCTTACAAAGTGACAGGAGTCACTTGATGAAAGATGAAAACAGCCCCAGCACAGCACGTCTCCCATAGCTGCCCCCAACTTTTTGCATTTCACAGATCCGAGGGTGACTTACGCTTTCTGGAATGTACAACTGATACCGCTCCATGACTGGGTTACAACCTGAGGGGCCTGCGGGAAGGCATTCATCTCCGAGGAAAAGAAAAGCCACTAGCTTAAAGGGACAGCAACAGGAAAATAAACTGAGCATACCTCACTTCAGCTCTAATAATACTATTCATATTTTGAAGCCTATTTTGAAGCCTATCAATTAATAATTCTAAAGAAACTAGAAGGCTGCTCAACTCTGAGTTCCTCTCTAATACCACATAATGACATCTTCTCCTTCCAGTCATTTCTTATCAAATATTCCCATGTTTCACATTTAAAAGCAAAAGCAATGTTAAAAGTAAGTCAATAGTCAAGTGAACTCACTTCATCTTGCACTGACAAAGACTCTGCACCCATTGCAGTTACAGCTATCTAAACAGACCTACACGGATAGGCTGACGGGACAAGTGGGGAGATTTAAGCTCAGCCTGAGTGGCGTTATCCTTACAATCCTAATAGATGTTAAAAAAATATTTAAAGTGAAGAGATGATATCTGTATAAATATGCATACAAGACAAATTAAGAGCACTTTACAAGTCATCTGTCAAAGCAGCATATTTTTGTAAGGGAGCTAGGTTATGAGGCACTCCAAAAGACTTGGAGAAGAYAGTGTGTCTCAGCCATGCATTGCTGGAGCRAGTTCATGGACGAGATACAGCGGAATCCCATTTAGTTAGTCATATGCCAGAACAGCAAAGAAAGGTATTTTAAAACATTTGCTTCCACACACAGCAGATGCTAAATAAAAACAGATTGGGAAGGGGGAAATGGAAAAAAAAMCAAAACGCAAGCCTGCCATACTAGAGTCCCAGGAGGCAATCCATTCACAGAGCAGCTGAAGTTGAAAATCAGGTGATTGCCAAGTTTAACAACACCTGAACTTAGATGCTTATACTATAAATCTCTTTCTGCCATTAAGTTTTCCCCTGCAAAATAGGTGCTAGAACACTAGTAAGCACCAGTAAGGTGAGAAGTCRTTAAGTGCTAAATTAGAGTTCAGTTAAGCAACATGAAGAGCACTAGTGTAGTTAAGGAACCACAAGAAGGCAGCTTGCTCCCTGCCCACAGCGAGCCGGGGAAGAAGAAACGCCGGGATGACGCCGATCTTTAGGATCTTCCACAGGTCCTGCAGCGAGGCAGCACTGACTTGGTTATGCCCATCACCCTGCCCCAACACGCGGCGCCAGCGGGYCGTGCCCCAGAGCATGACCAACAGCGCTGCCCAACACAGCGAACGAGGTCCCGCGCGCACCGAGCGGGCGGGAGGAAGGTCCTCGCCGCCCCCGTGCCGTCTCCCCGCCGCACGGCCACGGCACACACCAGGATCAGCTGCACCACGTCCCCACGCCACAGCCCGGCCTGCACCCACGTTCCCATTACCAACGACAAAAACACCGCACCACAGACCAGCCCATGGTTCGATAACCTCTTCCTCCCAATACAGCATTCACCGGTAGAYAACAACAGCGCGTTTCATCATACGCCGCTTTTCTCCAGCACCACTAAGACGCTGCTCCAGCCCCGGCCGCCAGAGTAACCCACTTTCCCAGGCCGGATTTAGCGTGCCATAAGCAGGATAGCAGCGCTACGTCAACAAGGTATCTTAAGTAAGATGCTCCCCCTCCGTTTTCAGAGGGGACGCACCAACCCTACATCAAAACATATTTTTAAGGAAAATACACATTATCTACTGGAGGGCAAAATTTCATTCCATGAATAGACATGCACGGAGCGGTGTGTGTTCACRTTTATGTGTGGGTGTACATATACACCTATGTGCGTATGCGGGTGTATATATATATGTATACACACACGTATAGGTGGGTGCACATTATACGTATGTACGTGTGCACGCACACACACACACAGAGGCGGCAGCTGCAGGGCTACAATAGGCGCCTCTCCACTAAAGATGGCTGGCTCTACCCAACGCCCACTGGCCTGGCCCGAGATGTCGCCGTTTCCCCGAACGCTCGCACGGAACTTGGCACCGCGGCCGGGACCCCCGCGGGCCGGGATCCCCGCGGGCCGGGAGGGGAGGCCGGGCCGCCCCCGCCATGGGAGGCCCCCGCCGCCCGCCCGCGCAGCCGGAGCCGCCCCCAGGGCCGCGGCGGCCCCGCGAGGCTCCCCCGGCCTGCGCGGAGCCAGCTCGGCCCTCGGCCGCGCCCGCCCTACCTGAGCCGGGCAGCGTCCCGCGGCGGCGGCAGGAGGCGGCGGCGCGGGATGGATGGATGGAGGGGATGGATGGATGCAGGGAAGGAGGGACGGGGCGATGAATGAGGGCGGGCGGGGCGCCGTGACCGCCCCCAGCGAGCCCGCCCGCCCCTCGCCGCTGACGCACGCCCGCCCGCCGCGGCGCCGCCCGCCATGGCCGCGGTGTCCCCGGCACCCCCGGCCCGGCACACAGCGCCGCGGGGCGGGAAGGGAAGGGAAGGAAGGGGCCGCCCGGCCCGCCCGGGTGCGCAGGGAGCGGCGCTCGGGCAGGGGCCCCGGGTGGCCCAGGCCGCGCCGAGACGCGCGGAGCTGCCGGGCGCGGGCCCTTCATTCGCTAAATAACGCCCGTTTGCCTTCCCTTATTAACGCCCGTTTGCCCTCCCTTGCTAACGCCCGTTTGCGCTCCCTTGCTGCCCTCTTGTTTTGTGTTTCTGAAAAGTTTGGTGCTTTTGAAGAAAAAACAACGTCATCCATCTTTTATCATGGTTGTGTACTGGATAGTGCAGAAGTAATAGGGAGACTGTAACAATGCATCTTCTAATTTAATGAAAATAATGTAATTGYTAACGATACGAGTGATCTGTTAAAATGCTGGTCCTAAAGTCCTTCAGGAACAAAAAAAATGTAAAGACAGATAGGATCTTAAGGCAGAAATTTAAGAGAAAAATCTTCCAATAAATTAAACTTTCTTTGCAGTTCACCTCCAGTGTTGCTTTGAGCCAATTTGCGTTTTGTTTCGATGTTGTTATTTCTCTGATGCCACCTCTTTTATTTTTGAACAACTTCTGTGCAAAATTCATGAAGAAATCTCTCATTTTTCTTTAAACCAGCTTGTGCTGTGAGGCTTAGCTAGTGCTTTTTCAGGTAATCGTGTTAATCTCACTGTGAACGTCCGTTCCCTCCTGCATCTTGGTTACATCWCGAGTAGTTTAAGGCATTTTCAGCCTTGCTGAGATGACTGTTCACACCAGTGAAGTCCAATATATGCAGAGGGATTTTGCATATATATGCAATGGATTATAAATACATTTATACACACACACAGACATGTAGCGCCCTTGTTCCCAAGCAGAATAGGCTATTACCTCTCCCTCGGGGTTTTTCGTTGCTATTGCAATGCTTACAGTAAATATCATACCCTACCMCAACAGCTCTAATARCGCACATGAAAAGCAGAYACTCCYGGAACTAAGTATTTTGATAMAACCTTTGCATCAAAGAGGGGATGCAGAAGCAGGAGGTCTAGCGTCTTACCTGGTGTTTTCACSTCATCTCTCCCCAGTCTGTTAAGAGCCAGTGATACTTTCCAGAAAGGGTCAGACAGGAGAGAACATCAGCAGGTTGTCTGGCCCGTCCTGCACTGAGGCAAGACCAAGCCTGGGAAGCATTTCTTGTAGGATGGTTTTTTTACAACTCCAGTGAAGGAGGTTCCCACAAGCGCCTAAGTAGCCTTCTAGATTAAAAGTGGGGTTGTTTTTCCTGTAAAGARGACAAAAGAAAGGTGGCGTGAATACTGCATGCTAAATGCCCTAATTAATGTACAAATATGATACAAAATATGCAGCTGGTACAGCTGTTGTGAATTCTGCCCCAAAACATATGTTCCAGTTACATCTGATGTGCTTGAAGTACACGTATTAGCAGATGTTACAGCTGGTGTTCTTTGGACTTATCACTGCAGAAAATCAAGAATTTTATAGCCAAAATACAGGGATTTGCCTGTGAGAGAGATGGGTTCRATACATCAAGCGCTGGCAGTAGGGTTGTTCTCGGGACAGCTCTGCTTCCTGCAGGGCTGCTGAAGTGCACGGCAGGGCCAGGGGGATTTGGCAGCCGAACTGGAACTGGTAATTTACCACCAGTGACTCAGGAGAGCTTRACCACCAGGAGAATGGGACCGGGCTGCTCACCTGTCGAGGCGAGGGTCCCTGGCGTCCGAAGATACGAATTACCACAGATRCATAAGAGGCAAAATCACAGCCACTGAACGTCTTGTATTTCTTTTGCTCCTAGATACAACAATCTTAAAAGTGGAAAATTAACCCTCTAAGAAAGAAACGTGCATCTTGCAATGCCTTTTACTGACAATTTATTTTAGGATACATCAAAGAGCTGTCAGGTACATCTACCCTTTAGATTCCTCCTCTTTAACCTCTTCTGCTGTCCTTCAGAGCACAGGCAAATGCAGCCTTTGCATTACACACAGTTTACTGGCTCACTCCAGTAAATGTAATGTCATCYCCTCATCTCTACTTACGGGTTTTTTTGTCCACCCATGGGACTTAATAGCAAAAATCCATGAGTTCTGCAATCTCTTAACAGTTTTTCTCCACTATATCGTGTGTCTATCACATTTCTTACATTCCTGTGCTAAAGCTAGGAACWTCTTCCTTTCTGGTCAATTTATTCCATGAAGAAGTATCATTAGCAAGTTTCATTTCCCMGCAGCTAGAGAAACATAAGAGAAACAACAGTTCCTAAATTAACACCTTCMTTTTTGTTTTCAGATTTCACCTTATAGACTGAAATCTCCATTTTTCTTCAAGTACTATCAGAATTTCATTTTCCCAGCCAGAACTTCAGTTGCCTACTCCTCACTCCCTAAAAGGCTCCAGACAGATGCTGTCATCTGGCCTGTGTGGCCTGTGTAAATTTTACCACAAGTGCCAGATCTGTAGAGCATTTAAGAATATTTTATTAACTTCTTTCATCTACAGCTTCTCTTCTTGACAAAATCTTCATAGATTATAGAATTATAGAATTCTGTATATTATAGAATTATAGAATTATACAATTATAGAATGAGTATTTAGRGATAAACCAAAGCTGCTACAAATGAACCAAATGGGAAGGTTTCTCCCATTAAATAATGAAATGTGGATAATTCCTCAATTACATTGTTTTGAAGAGTCATACACATACATGGAGGTCCTTTAACTCGTTGTAGCAGCAGTGAACTGCCAGCGTAGCCAGCCTGTTGTGCTGTGTAGATTTTGCCATCAGATATATGGTTTCCACATGCACAGACATATCAATGTGCACACGTGTGGGCCCTTAACCTTGTCAGCTCTGGTGTTCACAGCAGAAAGGCATTAGTGGCACTGAGAATCRTGCACTTGAATAAGGGCCAAAACAGAGGCCAAAACCAGCCCTAACAATTCTAACTCTGTGCCCACCGTGTGGCTGAATACGTAGGTCCTTTACTGTTCCACCCTCCACACGTTCCAGCCCTGGAACCGCTCGCAACGAGCGGTCTGGCTGCGCAGGGTGCATATCCCTCACCCGCCGCCTCCCTGCACAATGCTCTTCCTACGCAGTGAATTTGAAACCTGACCCCAAGGCCTCTGTCTTCTTGCCGGCCCCATGACTTACTGCTCCCGCTGGCCCCAAGGCCTATGGCCCCTCTCAGCTGCCTGGTGTGAAATGAAATCCCAGCACAAGCCCCTCTGCCCTGCCCAGCAAGGTGGCAGCCCACCACGCCATTCCTCCAACTTTTCCTCCAACTTTTGCCATGAATACACAAGTTCCCTTGTGCTTAAGAGAATTTCTCAATAAATACCAAAGCAGCTCCCTCCCACTGCCTTTCTTCAAATCCTTCCTTAAAACTTTTCTTTGCTGTGAAAGCTACCAACCACTTGATAGCAGATACTGACCACTGATGGGCTTGACCTATTCCTTATCAGGCTGGTCAATATTGTGCCACTGTTACCTTGAGTTTGTGTCAGCCCATGAAACCTCAGCTTTTCTTACAATGAGGYTGTGAGTTCCCTGGAATAGCAGTTATCCTCCCTCAACAGATAAGACTGCTCGTCTTGATGCCACAAAGGAGAAAATGGTGGGACAGCCTTTGTCCTAAAATAAAGGCACACACAGGTGTTAATCCTGAGGTCAAGGTTTCACCCCATAGCTTCAAAACATACAAAAAGAAACACAGGTTGTTTTGCATGTGACACAAATTTTGTCCGTCCTAAGTATTTATGGGTTAAGAGGTCTAACGACCTTATTTATTCTCTTGTCTAAAACAGTGATTTTAATAAGTGGGCATGTATCCCTATGTGCTTTAGGCAACTTTTATAGAATCTCTGAAATAGAGGTAAGAAGAGAAAGCACAGTCATTAGCTTAATTTTACTGTATAGGAGTCAACAAAGCAGGGATCTTCAACTTGGAAAAAAATGAAAACAATTTTCTGACAGAATATATACACAATGCCAAAGAGGTAATCCAAGAACAGCTACCTCTTTCATCAGCAGATACCTGTATATATTTCTTAATATGAAATGGATTCAGTTAACTGCATTTTAATTTTTCAGGTATTTTTCTTTCTTGAAGATCAGTCACCTATTGGACTACTAGAGTTAAATTCTTTTCTCTGCCTTTTTACTCCACAATTCAGAGTAAATATTGCTTTTAAAATTTATCTGCGGTTCTCCCCCCGTACATTTTTTTTCTCACATGCAAATCCCTATGCAGATGGTGCGGATGTGTCCCTGTATGCTGGGACCTGCTGCAGCTGACACCGCCGTGGTGGCACCAGCCCTCCGTGCTGAGCCCGTGTGCCCACGCGGTCCAGCTCACTCCACAAGAGGCACCTATGGGAGCAGAGCAGCCGTTGCGCCGGTGTGTCCCTGCAGAGAAGGAACACAAACACCGAATCCTCGTTTCTTTCAGTCACTCTTCAACTGTATTCTGTCCAGGGAAGAACACAGAGCTCTTGTCAGGGAGATGGTAGGATGAACTTCTAATGCTGAAACCAGGGSAATCTCTGACAGTAGAGCACTTAGACCAGAACAGGTAGGATGTTAAAAAGAGGATACCTGGCAATCCAGTAGAAATTCTTATATCTTTTTTTTTTCTCCTCCTAATAGMAGGAGGCCCTTTCTGAGAAATATGACACGGAGACTACCTCCAATCCCTCCCTTTGTACGTAAGGGGAACTAAGCACAGGCAGCAGGCTGGCAGGTACTTGTCTAACTTGCTCCTTTAAACCTATAGGGAAGAAGAATACATAGCTTTTTATTATTAATAAAAAAAAGAAAAGAGGAAGAAAAAAATGATATCTTACCAGACTTGACATCGATGGAAGTGAGTTACATTTATCTTCCCTTGTCACTGTGTCAGTGAGTGTGAGTGATCACAGTCCCGTTAGGTCCTAAGAGAGCCTTCCCATGTGCAGGGATGTACATTCAGCTCTCACTTGTCCACACTGACCACCCTGTGCTGTCATACCTGCCTCAAGGACCATGTTTGCAGTCCTCAACCTTCACTGTGCTTCTACAGACACTGCAACTTGTCAATGCACTTTTTTAAAGTGCAATACACCAACCTGGCAAAATACACCACTGAAACCTTGCCAGACCCAGTCGTCATTACTTCTGTTAACACTTCCTGGGAAGCTGAAATGAAGGAGGTGCTGACTGGATATAAGGCAAAACATATTTTGATGAAGATAGTCAAGTGTGGGGACGGGTTGCCCAGAGAGGCTGTGCAGTTCCCAGTCTTGGAGACCAGGCTGGAAAAAGCCCTGCAGAACGTGGGTCTCACCTCACCATCCAACCTTGTTTTGAGCASGAAGCTGGACTAGAACCTCCTGAGGCCCAACGTAAATTAGCCTCCAATTAAGGGARAGAATTTCTTCCCCACCAGTAAAACACTGTTGCTAACCTGTGCTCAGTTTATGATGTACTGCAGTACTCAGATACTTTCCTAACTGTTGCTATCCGCCCCATTAGTCCCTRTGTAAGAGTATGCATCTGATTTTTCATTTCAAAGGGCAGTTCTTGTATAGCTTGTTYTTCTCCTAAAATCAGTACTGTGAAATTTAGTTCAATTTGTCAATACATCTTTGAATCCCAATGTTTATATTCCAAGCCTGTATTTCCYTCCAGCTGGATATTGCCAATAAATAAAATAAGCATAGTCTCTACCCCACCACCTGGGTTAGCAATGAAAATAACAGAGAGAAGAGAGGTAAGGCATCTCTCTTGGGATCACTATCTGAAGTTCCTTCCAAGCTGGAGAGCAGACATTTGAGCTTTTCTACCAGTTCTGTATACACCATRTTCAAATTTCATCCAGAATGTGTTTACTCACTTGTTTATATAATTATCAGATGAGACCAGTTTTGTGAGTCTCAACAAAGTAAAAAAAAAAAAGAAAAATCAATTCAGATGTTTCTTCTCTGCGTGCTACAGTCATCCCATCAAATAAAACCAAAAAAGAAGTGGCTTCTCTAGCATGCGACAAAACCCTACTGGGCTATTCTTGATCACTTACTATCTAGTGAACAATTGTCTAAGAATTTACTCCAATAATTGCCTGGATAATAGGCCTAGGCTGATAGGTCTGCATCTCTCTCTCTCTCTCTCTCTCTCTCTCTCTCTCTCTCTCTCTCTCTCTCCTTATTTTTCTTTCTGTTAAAGGCTGTATGGGCTGTTTGTTTGGAACTCATTGTATTCTGCATCCCTGAAGATAAATATTGACAGGTCAGAGGCTGCTTCAACCCTTTCCTAGACTGGAATGATTTTCAGCAGTCTAACTAAAACAAATACAATATCCTTAATTATTATTCAGCCCATCCTTTCCAATTTCCAATTTTTGTTGGAACCTCAGGGTTCAACTGGAACCCTACTCCAATTTCTAGTGTTAAAGTTAACTATGATAATTTATCACAATTACCTGTTYCATGAAACCTGAAAAGGCCTGACACTGAATGCTTTGGTCTCTTCTGAATCTTTTGCCACAGCTTAACATTACTTATTAGCTGAACTATCCAGGGGGTAGTTCCTGCCTTCCATCCTGATGGTAACTGAAAAGGTCAAGGTCAGAGGGAAGGATCCTTCCCAGAAGGTGTCACGTGCAGTTGTGGTTGCAGTACTGTGTCTTGTAACCAATGCTACTCCTCCTCGCCTGCTTTTCCCTCTTGCCACTGCTCCCAAAGAGCTCCTCTCCGACATAGTTCCTAGGTTTGGTGTTTCTCGGGTCCGCTCACCCGTCTTGGCTGCTGCATTCCCCCCTTCCAAGAATCACTCCCCAGTCTGTGTGCAGAGCAGCTGCTTTCCACACCATGGTSCTTGTGACCCTTTGCAAGGCCTTTGCTAAGGCAGCGGGGCAGGCGAGTGCCCTGACAGRGCTCCCCGAGAAGCAGGAGGACCTTCTCGGAGGAGGTCGGTGGGGCAGCGAGCAGTCCGAACATCTGCAAACTGACGTCCAACCTCAGACTGATCCTCGTGTTTTCTTCTTTTCAAACGACACACGTGCTTTGCCTTTCCCACATATCGGGCTGAGATTTTTATGTGCCCGAACCAAACATTCAAGCGGATGAGCAAATATAAACATAGAATAAAATGAAAATGATGGRAGCGTGATTCTGAACGAGCATTAGTTTAAAATGCTATAATACTGATGACTTTAAATGATGACTTTGTTTTTTAAGGACAAGCTCTTAATGAGGCTCTAAATAGAAACTTCCCACTTGGGAAAAAAATTATCTCCTCTCTTGCCATGTAGGATTTTTCAGCTTTCTAAGAGCAGCGATCTGTAAGCAGCGGCTCTGCTTTGGAGCATCTGTTATATGGATCACTAAATCTCAGTCTACCTAGACAAAAAGAGAGTTAAAGTGTTTTGTTGTTGTTCTGTTTTTCTTTAAAATAAGGCTCTTTCTGTACAGCGGGCTACAGATGATCTATAGGGATATTTATTCTGTAGGCAATATTCATGTCAATCCAAATAAAACTAAATCTTGATTTCTAGAAGCAGGTGGAGATATATTATCTCTGTTTAATATTCTGCTTGTTCAGAGAGAATACTATCAGGTAATCACCTATATTCCTGCAGGACTGGAAGCTATATTTGGTTTAATATACTCGTGGTACAAATAAAAATTATCTTATCTAGATAGAAATTTGATTTTTCTGCAAGGTGTTATGTTAATTTTTACTATCTGTTACAAAACAGTCAAATCACTTCAGTGAAAGATATTACTTTGATAAATTCCAGGCAGGTTCCAAAGCAAAAATGAGAGGGTGCCATGTATAGCTGGTTGAAAAAAGTCCCCACAGAACTTTTTGTAACTGATAAGTACATTTTTGTTTAAATGTAAAATTTAATGGTAGAAATTTGATGTTTTTGACAAGTTTTGGATGGAAACCACAGTGTTTATCTTTCCATATTAGCGCTAAAATATCTTGCCGAGGTAAAAAATAGTGGAAATACAGGGGAAAGGAACGCCTGGCTCAGCATGCTTGCGTGCCCATGGCTGATTTGCACCCAGTTTAACACTTGCACACTGTTCATCCGCATTATACACCGCTTTCCAGCTCTCTCCCTGGGCGAGGGTGTCTCTGCTCTGCGTGCAGGGGGTCCAAGTGTCCGGCACCGCGGTGCGGAGCAGGGGCCGCAGGGGCCGCAGGGGCCGCAGGGGCCGGTGCCTGTGGCGCTGGCGAGCCCAGCGAGCGGGCGCCAGCTGGAGCAGATCCAGCGGGAAGGTCCCGCTGCAGTAACTGGCCATGAGGGTGAGCGGCCAGGGAGCCAGTGCGTTTGTGTCCCAGCGGGAGGCTCCTGCAGCAACCAGGGGAGTCCAGGGCAGCTCTTGGAGACCCCGTGGGGTCAAATGGGAGACCCCTTTGTGTGTGTGTGTGTTTCCTTGGGCAGTAGGCGACTGGGGAGCAGAAGACCAAAGGCCAGTTCCTGGGGGATCCAGTGCCTGTTGGGAGTTATTGGGAACTGGGAATCTGTGCTCAGCCTCACTACTGGTTGGACACGGGGCCAGAGAACTACGGTGCCTTTGCCTTTGTCAGGCTACCAGATTTGTCCTTTCTGGTACCGTGTTTTGACACTGCATGAAGAGCATTTTCATCTCACTGCRACTAAACAACTTGTAGTTTGTTCATAATACTAAAATCTTACAGCAATTCAAAGTATTTTTAAACTGAAAGAGAATTCAGAAGAAAAAATAATCTGAAGTATGGAACTCTTAGTGGGGAAATAACTCCCAATCACTTATACCTTTCAAAAGCTCTACTAATTCCAGAAAATGTAAACAAAGCACTATTTTTTTGTTGTRTATATAATACATATATGCATACACATATATGTGTAAACACACACATGTGAATGTTCATGCTTACTTGAAAACCAAAAATAACAGTCATAGACTGAACTGCATAAGCCCAAGGTACATTTATGAAGTATTTGCCTCCTTGTATCTGGTCATTCAAATGTCCCGGGATGACCTGAAGAGAATATCCTTATTTTACCTCAACCAGTTATGCCAYACTGAAATGTTCTTGCCCTAGTTTCACTGCAATTAAGACTCTTCTCATTAGTCACMACTACAATTCCCCTTCTTACAAGACCCTTTGTGTACTTTAATAAATGAGGAGCAGGCTGTTCTGATACTGCATTTCTATTGAATGTAGACAGGGGGAAACAGGGGAATTTAGAGTATCTTGCTGCTGCAYCTGATGTAACAGGCCATTGCAAATACATCACAGGACAAAATGTGACCAACATCACAGCCAGCTGGAACTGTAGGGCAAAAGTTAGATACACAGAATTCAGCCATCCAAACTATCCATGCTCAAAGTGGTCTGGACTGGTAGGAAAATAGAGCATCTTTCTTTTTTTCTTTTTCCCCCCAGAGAATATCTGCAGCTTTCTAAAACATTTTTGGAAATTTTGCCAAAAAAAGTTCAACTTTTTCCTTCTTCTGCTTTTAGATTTAGACTTTTTTTTTTTAAAGGACATTTTAGGTTTCTGAGATACTACTCAAATAAATTCTAAAGTRAATACAGAGGTTAAAGTACTATCTAAAAAACTTAATTTACCATTCAGTACTTCATCTAGAACTCATTCGAAAGTCACAGTGGCCRGTCTAAAGAAACAGTCTCCAGTAGTTAAAATATGTTACAAAACAGGTCTCTACCAGCTTTTAAGGGACRTACATACACTCTTCAAATGCTTAAATTGGGAAGTTCACTGATAAAAAAAATAATCCTCAGATTAAAAAATTATATGTAAATATTAATGCAACATTACTCTTGCTTAACTTCATGTCTAAATATGAAAAGGCAAATATGTTTATTCATTAGTATGTATGTATAGAATATAATGGCAAAATTATTTTTAACAGTAGAAATGGAGTTCAAAACTGTGGTATTCAAATATTTACTTATGATTAAATTTGACATAAAGCCTGCTCATGGGCAGGAGAATTTTGCCCTTGCAAGTAGCATCATCTGTGAGAAGGAACTGCACATGGATTTTTTTTTCTACTTGGTAACTAGAAGCTAAAGAAAATAAACTGGAGAACAACATTTTCCACATCACTGCAGAGTATTCTGAAGAAAAGTTAATAAAAATATTTCCCTCCCCCAGTTACATCATTAAATTCAGCCTGRCACCAGCTCAGTTAGTATGGTGTCCCTCATCACATCCCTCTGCTTGTCTCTCATCTAGGAATTGTTAATGTACTTTTTTCCATGCACCATCACTCACACTGAAAGGTCCTTTACTGAGAAGGGGCCATCTCGSAGGTTGCTAATGCAAACCAATGGTAGAGGCAACACACCTCATAGCACTCCTTAGCTCTCCGAATCTTAATGTTAAGATATCTTATGTTAAACCTTAATATCTTAAGGTGTTTAAAGCCCAGCGTGGACACACCGCCCTCCAGGTGCTCAGGCAGCAGAATGACACACGCCGCGAGGGAAGACGCGCCGAGCAGACCTGGTCAAAGGGCCTCTTCTAGCATGTGGGCACCAAGGACACGGCGACTGCTCCGGTCAGTGTCTGCTGCTTACCTGCTCTGCAGCCAGGCACCTGGTGGGATCTCTCTCTTGTTTTTAATAAGTAATAAATCTACTTACTTGCTAACTATGTATTTAGACTCCTCAGTAAGGCCAATTACCTTTAGAAATACTTCTGGAGTAGCAWCATGATATTCTCCTTTAAAATCTTTATTTTAGTTAAACCAAAAGAAAAATGAACTCCTATCCTGTAACAGCAGCTTATCCAGTAAAACACAGTCTGAATTATGTGTTCATTGCACTATGTGTCTGCATACTGTAAAGAGTGATACATTACTTTCTATCACTGGTGGGATGTTTTATTAAACAATTTATTCTTCATCTGCAAGCCACAACTTATTAGCAGAAGCAAGGGTTGGAAGTATTAATTGAGATTGGATTGACCCTGGGTTTAATTTTAACCATTTTTAACAAACATAAGTAGTTTTAGCTCGCCTTAGGGGAAAAAATTAGATGGATGACACTAACTGGAATGTYCTTTTTTAAAGCAGTTTCCCCCATTCTTGAAAGAAAATAAAAGAAGTTTTTGTTAAAAGTCCCTTATCTGTTCCAAATAATACATTTTGTGGGGGAGATGTGAAAGAGGAGAATGGAGGGAACAGTTTTGTGGGAGAAGTCAGACTGAAATTCACAGAATTAGAAGAATGAGAAACAAAAAGAAAATACAGTGTCAGAGTATGATGTTCAAAGTGAGAGGTACAATTGAGATCCCAAATGAGCTATTGTGCATCCACCACTTATGATTCATGATAAAATGTTAGCTTGGGAGTGACATACTCTTCTCTTGCATGTTCTAGAAAAAAATAAAAATATGACAGTGTTTTTAATGATAGACTCGTAAGGAACAGAAGGACTTCCCTATTTTTTTCAAGATATTGGAAAAGAAGGGTTTATGGCACATAAAAATATCTATTAGTTCCTTGCAAAGCCCAAATCCTGATCTATGTGACTTAATAYCTGAAACACAGCCCACTTCAGGAGGAAAACCAACAAAGCAGAACACCTTGTCCCACCTTTGCAAGCACTGCTTCATCTTGAGTCTAGGTTTAATCAGTAAAGAAAAAGATTCAGTCATACAACATTAAAAATCTATTAGATTACGTAAGGTAATGTAAGTCTTCAACTTAGAGAAGGGGTTAATTTGAAAAAAATAAGATAAATGCTAATAAAAGGACTATCACAACAGATTATTGACAAGAAAATTACCCTTTAGCAGAAAGTAAACTGTGCATTTACATAGTACTCAGTCAAAGCAGTATAAATAAAAGGGCATAATGCAACGCTTGACAGGAAGAATACTGACAACTCTAGATTTCAACAGCAAAATGTAACACAAGTGTAACACTTCCGATTATATCATGCAAATTATTCCCATGCATTTAATAATTCACTGTCTTTTTCACCAATTTGCAGTAGGTTTGCCTACTTCATAATTTATATGTGATAAAACAGCATAGTGACGTAAAGCTTTCCAAAGACCTTATTTTAAAAAGTGCCTACCTCAATGATGTTATTTATGGGTTTTTTGGTCTATTCAAATGAGATAAGACTGAGATTCCTTATGAAAAATTCTTACTGAGATACAAGACAAGTTTTTGTTTTTCTTTGACATTTTCGCTGTTCAGGCAGCAGCTTGAAAACACAGAGAAAACTCATATTATGACTGTTTTTATCTTTTTTATCTTGCCTCCCTTGAAGTTTGCAAGTGGCAAACATACCTGTGAAGTAGTTTTGCTATTTGACTTATTAATACACTAAAGTTTTAACTTAAAATGAACCCGTTGTTGCTGAAAATTACTAATGCAAGCTACTAATGGAAGAAATATGCTCTTTAATCTGGATGTTAGGTATGCTGGCAGTGCAATATACGGACCACAGAACCACAGAGATGACCAGAGAGACATAAGAGACAATGAAAGGATAATAAGTAGTATGGGACAATATGTCTTCCCAGTATACTGGGAAAATCCTGAGAGCTGTGTGAGGTTACATTAACTGCATTAACTGTTCTTCTGTCTTTGTTTGTTTGTTTGTTTTGTTTTCCCTATACAAATCAGTTTTGTGAGCAAGGCTTTACAACAAATGCAAGAGTTAGTTCAGCTTGCATTCCAGGTCACCAGCCTCATAGATTTCAATTAATTAGCCAGGTAAGGCACCTCTTTGGGCCTTGCTGGTAAAGAAGGTAGGTTATGCTTTTACGGATGACATGTGGATGTGCTACTTGGGAGCACACTGGAAAAAAAACATGCATCCGTAGTATGGATGAACTACTGGTACAAGGAAATACCTTGGCCAAAGCATAAGAAGTTTGTTTACCATCGATTTGAATGACAACAAAGTTGAAGMGCAAAGCAACCCTCTCCTGTGTCCGATACGAGGCATTTCCAGGAGATGGTGCTGTTTTCAAGCCTTTTCCAGATCCTCGAGGAAAAGGCTCTGAGGGCTGACTGCCTTTCTCTGCTAACTACCAGGTTTGAGTCATTTCTAATTAGGATAGTCACAATTATTTCTAATTAGAATAGTCACAATTATTGGTTTTATGAATGGCCAGACTGCAAGCTCAAGTGCCTGCAGCCCGACCTCCTCTGAAGAGATGCTGAGAGGAGCCTGGAGGTGCCCTGTGCCCTGGTCAGCCTGCTTGGGAGAAGGAAACTTTACCCACCCGGATGAACTGAATCACATCTGAGCCTTCACCAGGGAAGGGAGACCTAAGGATATAGCCCTTATTTTTGTTGTTGTTCTTTTCTTCCCCAGAATCAAACCCTTGTGCTTTATCCTTAAACAAGAAATTCAAGCCTAGAGCCACAATAGTTCTTAGACACTCAGTGTCACAGCACCCCATTTATAAGCCCTCATCTCTATGGAGAAACCCTCAGTTCCCAGTTCAGTCCTCAGTTAAATGCCTGTGGGAATGAAAGCCTTCTATTTGGGAAGCACAACAGCAGCCTGCTGTGTGGGGGGGACACTGAAAATAACCTGCAAGGTGATACCATGTTAAAAATGTATCTCAAAACGTTGCCTGGACTGAACTCCTGGTCACTCCTTCGCTTCAAACACACCCCCTTGAGTATGTGATTCACTTCCTTTCAGCTACAGCTCAGACCCAGGCTGCAGAAGCCTTGAATCTAGTTCTTGCGCTCGCCTGAGCACTAAAACACACAGGTCTCTCAGAAGTGCCCTGAACACCTGCCTACAGGCTCCTTGTCAGGACAGAACTTGACTGCATGTTCCGATTAACTCAGGCAACATTTGGCACAACATTTACCTCTAAAATTAATGGTAAGGAAGTCATCTGAAGAGGAGATGCTCAGTCATTAACACTGCACAAGTGAGGTTTGGAGCATGGATGCCCATTCCTTGGTAAGAACCGAAGCACTTCACTATAGCTACACTTCTACCTTCTGCCTATGTTGATGGCCATTTTATATACATACATATTGTAATTTTTTTTCCAGTGGAATGGCTTCATGTGGAGGTTAAAGAATTTTCCCCAACTTGTACTTCAAGCCAAAGAGCCTGTAGCACAATGACTGGAGCCAGTGAAGCATGTTCCCATGTTTAACTGACACTAAACCTTCCAGATCAAGCAATGGATAAAGGTGTCGCTTTACCTCTTGCTCCAGCAGGAAAAACCTGCATTTTACRTTGAAGCCAATGCATCAGGTGCCAAAGCAGCAGGGCAAGCACAAAAAATGCTCCTTGGAAAGGGAGGGTGAGGGAAAACCCAATTTGTACATCTGGACAGGCCTAGGCTTGAGGTGCGTGTGGGTCTGTGCAGGAGCAGGAGCTCAGTGTTTCGGATATGCCTGGAARACCACCTCAGGCAGCAGGAACTTCAATAGCAAAGGCTCCAGTGCTGACAGGCTCAGACAGCAAAGTGGCCACCTAGACTTTGAATGTTCCTGCCTACGTCTTTTTAATCTTCCTTAGACTTGTTTTTTTCCATCTGCAAAAAGAAAACAACAACAACAACGCCCACCTTTATCCTAGGGGTGTACGCTTGCTAACACATCAGCCCCACCAGTCCCCGGGCTCCTCACACGAGTGTGGTGGGAGGTTTCCCCCAGCCTGTGCGTTTGCTGGGGACCAGGGCACCAAAGCTTCCTCCTGCCAGCAGTCCTGTGGCTGCGAAGGATGGGCTGCAGACAGCTCCACCTCAGGATGAACAGCGACAAGCATTAGTTTCGTTCCAAGAAAACTATAATTTTACCTCCACAAATACTGACGCCAATATTTTATTTTTACAAAATAAACCTGAGGTTTTATTTGCTGTTACTTTAAAAAAGGTTAAAACCTCATTTTTGGCCAAGGAGACGCAATAGGCACATGTAGTTTATTGCCATTTAGCACCCCATAACTGAGCATTTTTGCAGCAGATCAAACAGATGGTCTGTTGCTCACATGGTGACTCTTCTGCTGTCTTCATCACATTTTCACTGCTGTTTGTTTTGTGTTTGTAATGGAAATTCTTGACTCCTGTTCTCATAAATAAAAAAATGCAATTCAATTTAAATACTTCAATCTCTCTTTGAAAACAGCACTTTTTAGACAAAGTATTTCCAAAGACTTAGCCCATATTTACTTAAGTTGCTCAGGAAAGCTTAAGCTACAAAAACCTATGGCCATTCTATTTCTGAATTAAGTTTTCATTAACAAATTAAACAGGCTTTAATTTGTGTGTATTGTAGTTTGTCTCCTTCATTTTTTTTTTAGTAGACAAGTTCTTTTCTTTGATACTAGTTCAGAAAGGCCTCTCCATTCTGGAAGAATGTTTAAGTATATGCTTAAGTTTTAGAATGTCCTTGAGACCTGTTGCAGTTGTGGTTGAACACTTTTCTGGACAATCTCAGATAAAGAAACGGGATCTCTAACTAGCTTAGATTGACATATTTTACATATCAAGAAAGGTCTTGCCTGAGAAAAACTCTCTTGCCTGGAACAAGAAGCTCTAAGTAATGAATTAGTGAACCAATGTGGTGTTAGACTGGGAAGCTGCTCTGAATTAGTTTTCAGCTTTTGGAAAACTGCATTAAGCTCTGTAAGTGAGCCATTGGAGATACAAGAGTATATCATAAAAATACATTATAAATATATTAGTTGCATCAGGTTTTAGCRTTGTAAAAAAAAATAGTTTCACTGTAGACTTACTGGAAAAAGGAAAAGAATACAGAAGCATCTGTTATTCTGTTCTACTGCTCTCCACACCATGTATGAATACACAGACTAAATAAGATATTGTTTTGCATGATATGTTCAATATGCTCAAAGTCCTCTGTGTAGTAGCTCCATTAACCTAAAGACTGTATTTGGCTTTGCATCAACAATGGCGCAGTGGATAAATGAGCAAATCTTTCTTTTTTGTGCTATTATGGGAAAATTAAAGAACAGACAAGTTTGTTTATTATTGATGTGGCTAGCAGATGGATATTACAGACACCATGACTAAAGTTCATTTTTGGTACTAAGGAATAACAGAAAATAATTAACTAGTATCTGTATCAAAGAACCAACTGAAAAAAAAAGAGAGAGAGAGAGAACTATAGGGAAAAGCAGCATTAACAGCAGATGTCTGTTATATATTACATATAACACACTCATGTGCAAGCACCACAGCTCCAGTATTGCAATGCAAAATACTAATGGGAACAACTCTACCTGCACAAAAGTGTAAGGAGTCTCTGCAACCAGGCAGTGCAAAGCCGTTGGCCAGATGTGGGGTCTGCCTAAATTATAACCCCCACTTCTTCCCTCCAGTCTGGGCATTTTCTAGCTGCTGGTGTAACGAGTAGAGTAGCAATAAACAGCACTTACATGGCAGGTCTGGAAGCACTTTGCCCTTCCTGATAAGCACTGTCCTTCAGCATAGAACCCCTTGGCAAAAATGGACCCATTTTTAAAGCTTCACGGAGCTTCAGGTGAAACTTCCATTGAACTCAAATATAGTTTGATTCCCTTTGAAAACTCTAGCTCAGACTTTGCCAGTAATAATGCTGTGAGAGGCTGCAGATTTACATTTAAAAATATTGCACATGTACGTAACATACCTACTGGTAAGCTACCCCGGAAACGTGTTCTTAGGAAAGCCAGGTATACTCCTATGCACGACTTCACGGAAAGCACTAAGTATCATCAGTCTTGCGTGGAGATGCTGAGTGCTGGCAACACCGACTGCGCTTCCAGCTTCTCGGAGCAGCGCCTATGGGAAAGCCGGGCAGCCCATCAGCTTCACAGGAAAGGCTGCCCTGATGGAATGTTCTCCCTGCTCAGCTGAGGCTCCCGTGCAGAGTACTTTCAGTCATGCAAACAACTCCCCTACCTGGGGGAGGGAGAGCGGAGCATAATGGAATCTGTGTGGGGTCAGAACTGCTCCCCACCTGAACACCCTTACAGCACGCTCATGTAGGGTAGAAGTGAAAAATATCTTTCCGTAGTGAGGGAGAGGGTTGCTGAGGGACACAGAACGGGCTGAGATGGAAGAGCTGCCCCACATGCGTCTCAGGTTCACTCTGTGGACTCCTACAGAAGGACGTTGCCATTCTACACACGAGCTTTGGAATGAGCTCTAATGTATGAACTGCACTTGAGCAGCCACTTTGCTCTGCAGTGACTCTGTGCATCTGCCAGCTTCACAGGCTCATCCGTGGCTTCCGCTGGATTCTGCCAGACCCTTCCTCTCCTGAGGGTGGAAGGAGGACCACTGCTAGGGACTGGGACCGGGAATGTGACATGCAGCTCACTCATAAAGCTCCTGTTATTTCTTCTCATGCAGCAGTTGCAGTCTCCATGCCACATGTCAGGCGACACAGCCATCTGCTCAGCTGTGTTTCACGAAAATATCTTTAAACAAGCAGGTAATGGGATCTGGATGCATGAGCCGTGTTTGACATCAGGACGACGCAGAGGAGCAGGAATTGCTCTGTGCCATTCCTGCCCTCCGAGACAGCGCCCGGAGTATCTCACTGTAGCAACAAATCAGGCAAATTGAGCACAGTGTCAAAGCGCCAGTAATTATTTCAACCAAAAAATAATTCATCTTCTGTTTCCAGGTTTCTTTGCTCTCCCCTATCACCATGAGCTTTTGTAAAAGGGCAGTGATACAACTGCTGGCTATTTCATAAGGCTTTTATCATGGAGCCGGTTTGAATGCTGGAAAATATTTGTATCTGAGATTTTGAAGTCTGTGAGTTTGGCATAAATAAAATTGCAGGACGCTTTATAATTTCTGGTAGGGTGACAAAAATCATAATGGATGTTTGGAACTCTGAAAATGAACTAGCCACTAGGGGACAGCAAGTATCCTACTATTAGAATGCATAATAAATAATATTCAGCTATACCACATACACCATATACCACAGCTAATAGATGTCAAAACCAAAAAATATTGTGGTATCTGCCCAGACTAAGACCTCTTCCATTTTTCACTGGGGAGCAGAACATCAAATTTAGTTAACCAGATGGTATAACTAAGATCCTTCAGATACCACAACAGAAATACAATAATGAATGTTAACGTTATTTTAAAAAATAACTCACAATACTGTGCTTATTTTTATTTTTATTAGAAATAAAATGCTTCCTTCCATGTCACATCAACAGATATAGACAAATGAGTCTGTTGTCTAAGTCCCCAGACTCGGGAGCCAGGTTTGGATTTGCTGAAAATAAATTAAAAATATCCAGTGAGACTGAAATTTTTGATGTTTTAAATGCAATAGTCTGAATGGTGTCTGTGGATAGAAAGGGTTTTTTGAAGAATAATTTCCAGAAAATTGATTCAATTAACTCTCCAGCTGCTGTTGGTAGAATATACACGGAGCACTAACGTACTGAGAAAAGATCTGACAGGTTCAGCTGCTCCTGTGCTTAGAAATGAGACATACCTTTTCCCATATAGCAGAAAACCTAGAAAGATCCACATGCTGAAAGTGCAGCTCAAGCACCAGCGTTATCTGAGACTGGGGTTACATTCCAGGCCTTCCCTTTTCAGCTAATGAGAGCCTAGTGAGCCCGGCTGCACCCAGCTTTCGGGGAAGGAACTGGGCCAGGTCTGTCCAAGGCTCTTTCCAAAGACAGGACTTGTTTGACTGAGGTTTGCATTAATTTATGCAATCTCTCATTGCCCTTTAATGGAGGTTTAAACAACGAGGCTTTTGCTAATGTGTTCTGCAACTGCATACTAAGATCAATGCCAAGACACTACCACAAACCTAGTCTGAAACCATCAGACAATAAATAATCTATTGCTGCTCCTGTTATCAGATATTGGCTTGAAACCTAATAGCTTTTACGGTTTCCCATTAGACTTGCCAGCCATTTATCTAGTTCCCAGGAAAGAGGTACTGTGCAAAACAAAACAACAGGAATGATCTGACCTCAACAGTTTCTCTTGTATCAAGGAAACTTAACTAATTGGTCTGTCTGGGGGTTCTTTATGAATGGCCCTGTCATGGAAACCCACAGAGGAGCACTGAAATATGTCAATAAGATACATGGAATAAACACAAAGTACTATTGCCTACCAATGGATTCAAGAGTTTAACGCTATCGATTGCCCTCCTAGTCACAAGAAGAATGTTTTAAAAACTCATGCCATAAAGCAACAACAGCAAAATAGAATACTCATACTTGCTTTCTGCTCTGCGGGGCGTCAGTCTTTGCGTTTTCAAGTCCTCCAACACAAGCACTAAGTGAGGAACTCACTGTAAAATATTCCTCTTTTCAAATAGTTGCCACATGTGAGACACAGCAGGTGCTGAAGCAGGTGAGAAGGTCTTGAAGCACTAGAAGGACCTGACATTTCAGTGATGGTGGGATCCTCAGGGCACATGTAGACATCTGGAGAAGGAAAGGGACAGCAATTTGTAGGAAACAGCTCCTCACTAATTCTGCTGTCCACAGAATAGCTTTCTATAAATGCTATGTCAAAACTTTCTTTCAAAGAGACCAGCTTTCCATGGTTATCATACAGACTTG
Organism: Eudromia elegans; assembly: GCA_003342815.1. NCBI lineage: Eukaryota > Metazoa > Chordata > Aves > Tinamiformes > Tinamidae > Eudromia > Eudromia elegans. The sequence continues at coordinate 1,384,961 of PTEX01000123.1, forward strand.
GATACCTGCAGGTACAAACGCATTAAATATAACTGTATTAACTATACAAAAATAACATCTGGGTCATTTTAAAGTTATACTTCATTCCTACAAAGGCCACTGGATTTACCATTGCTTATGTCACACAGGCAGAGAGGACATCCTCGATGACCCTATAAAATTAAGACAATGCTGCCATTTGGGGAAGGTGCCAACATACTTCTTTTTTTTTTTTTTTTTTTTTTTTTTTGTTAAAGATATTTATTCCAAGTGTTTTTCTTCTAAGACAGGAAGAAAATCAAGTGCCCAGAGGAATCTCTAATGGTTGACCATTCTTTGGCACCTGAACACTGCTGAAGTTTGAATTGCTCAGAATTAATTTATGTTCAGGTTTGAACATCATGATGTATATTAAAGCCCTAAACAGATCTTAGCAACCAGTCTCATTTGAGGAACGAAGCATCATTCTCTCAGAATGCTTAAGGTTTCACTATACATTGTGAGTTAAACATGAAGCCTTAGTCTTAATGAATGAATGAAAACAATGATCTTTATTAGGATAAAAACTCAGACCCTAATTATAATGATTGTATAAATAAAGTCCAGGCTATCTAGAGTGAAAGTGAAATTTGAAGTTTTTTTCAGGTTAGCTATGGGGTTACCAATTCCCCTTACGATCTGTTTCTTTATTTGGAATACATTATGAGGGATATCAGAAAAATACTGAAAGAATTAGAAGAACACTTAATACATTATGTAGACCATCTCAAGATATTTTAACATTTAAGAAGGTCTAAATGTCAGATATGGTTCCCTTTAAGTTTTGATCTAACTCATACAAAAAGGCAGTGATTCTTTCCCATGCACTGTGGAACAACCTGTGGATTACAGTTGGCCAGATCACAGTGGTTTATTCATTCCTAACACCTTCTGCGCTTTCTTCTGCAGCTAACTCCAAAATTGGATTCCAAACTTCCTATCTTCTCATCTAATGGGTGCCAGCTATCCAAACTCTCAACAAACCGATTCTTAGGCAAATTAGTCTTTTTTTTCCCTACCTTTCCAGCAAAACTTTGGTCGGAAGATTATACCAGAAGAAATTCTACTGAAAGACCAAGATAAATTTTACATTATTTTACAAACTCTCTGCAAAACTTTGAGTCTACTCACAGATTCAAATGTTACTATGGTATGAGATCTTGGACAATACAAGATGGAGGATTACACAAGCAGTTAGCAAAACAGTAATTTCTCATCCAGCTATAGCATATTTTTTCAATACATTTCCCATTTCAGTGTGAAGTCCACAAATGGGGAGACAAAAAAATCCTCAGAGAAAGAAATAGATTAGAGTCAGTAGGTAATTTTCCTCACTGGTAAGAACAAGCAGGCAACCCTCTCTTTTCTTTTCCCAGTTAGAATCGGTTTGACCTTTCAGCCCTTGTTACATGGTCCCTGTTAAAACCCCATCCTGACCTAATTATTAACCAAATTTGGTTATGCCAATGTATTTTCTACCACATGACTTGTATCAGAGGGCCTTACTGAAGCTTTTTCTTTTTTTAACTTAATAACAGGCAGAATCCTCCTTATGAAAAGAGAATTCTTTTACCCCTAAACCTCTCAAACAGGATCTTTAAAGACTTGTAGTTTATTTTCTACCTCTTTGTAGTTTCAAAACTAACCTGTGGTGTCTTCAAAACACGATTCATTACTCAAGAGAGGTCAGATAGTCCCAGTGTCTAAATAATAACAATTCTCATGAAATTGTGCAAATTGTTCATTTAAATAGCTTTGAAAAGGAAGAATTCTGTTAAATAGCTTGGAACAATTGAGCATTATCTCTATTTCAAATGAACCTAAAGTCTTACTACGACTTACCTCATTGTGAAACTTTTTCTTTTTTTTTTCCCTAATTTGATTAAATTACACAGGTCATTGTGGTCACAATGGGTTCATCCAGGCTTAGGAAGCACAGTTAGCCATTGATCATGTTCAAGAACCACTTCTGGACATACTTTTGATGAAGAGAAATAGAACGAACAAAAATAACTTGCAAAACAAACAGAGAGGAAAATGTGGCTCCAAATTAAATATAATGTATGTGTATCTTAAAACTGACAGCAGAAGGCTTGGGTCAGGCTACTCTGGTCTTTACTCTTTCAGACACAATAATGGTGTTGGCTGTTCTGGAACAAGTTCCTCACCACTCCCAACAGTTTATCTGGTTATCTTATCTGCAATCCATCGGTCATCCAATATCACCACAAAACAGTGTTTACAGATACATTCCAAGCCTAGAACTTGTTTTTCTCTTTATAATGTCATCTATACAATGGCACTCTTACTTGCAGTGTGTGCTTTAATAGTCCATAGCACATGCACACATAGAGACTAGAGAGGCAACTTCCTCTTCTGTCTCAGAAGAGACCGGCATTGGGGAATTCACATGCACTAGCAACCAGAGAAATACGCTCCTTGTCAGTCATATAACTTCTTGAATAGTTAGCAAGGAGACTGGGTGATCAGTAAGAGAATCCCTGAGATGCAAACAGCAAACACAGCTGCAATCTGCAATAATACAGCTGCAAAGGCCTCCGTATTCAGAAATTTCTGCTTGCAAAAGGTCTATGCAACTTGTCCCTCTCAGTGGCACAGTTGCTGCTTGTCTAACACAACTGTGCTAGAAGCTCCTTCCATTTTTTTCCCTCACCATTTACAGTTTACAGGAGTACACTTAAAAGCTTGTTAAAAGACGTAGGGACAATAACCCTATTGACTTTCAGAAGAGCCTATGTTCTGATCATAAATCCTTTAAATGCTTTTGAAAATCTCCCAGTATATAAAATCTCCATTTCTCTTATTGAACAAGTGCACTTAGTCAGAATACTGTTGACATCAGAAATAAATCTGCGTTGAGGCCTCAAACTTGTAGGATACAGTTCCCATTGATACCCAGCTCCTTGTTTCCGACTTATTTGTAAATACTGACTGTCCACCATTTCCTAGCATTACAGAAAACAGCATTGAAATACTGGTTTCTGAAAATATTTGCCCATATTTCATTCTAATATAGTATCACATTCATGGATGTGCCTCTCAAAAGGGGCATATGACCTCTGGTGACACAGGACTTCAAGCTGAGATGCTAATATGCGAGGAGGGAGGGATGCAGAGACCTTCTTCTCTCTCCTCAGGTTGATCACAGAAGGAACTGGAGGACACTGTCAGGGTCATCAAGCCAGTCCCCCAGAAGCTCAGGCAAACTTATAACATGCTTCATTCGGAAGGCCTTATGCCATCAGACACATATTATACCCATGCCAGAAAGTCTCAAACACTTCATAGCATTCTTCAAAAGTCACTCACAAGAAACTGAAGTACAGGAGTGTCCAAGTTGGGAGAGTTTCATCTTACACTGAGACCTAGATTTCATTCTCACTACCAAAGCTGCCTACAAATATTTAATACATCACMAGTGCAAACAAAGAGCGTATAGAACTTCCAAAAGTGATGAGTTTATCTTGAAAAACAATGTATAGAGACACCGAGAGGTTAAGCCATTTACCCATGATGTATCACACAGTACTTCATTATGGCCCTTACTGCTAGGGAAGTCAGATACTCTCAGCAACTTCAACAAGCTTTAGCTTAAGTCATGAAGAAATTGAGAATAAACTGGGATAGCCGCCTTTTAGAATGATCCACCAGATACACTTCTTAATTGTACTGTCATAACGCGCATTAAGCCGATAGTTGTCTTCTTTGCTCCATACAAGTAGAGTTCATTGGTTGGAACAACCAGAGCAGTGGCTTCCAGTGTCACTTTTGAGGAAATGAGCAGTAAAAGGATACACCAGGATAGACAAAGAAAGGCTATGGATATGACTGCAGGCATATCACAGTAAACAGTTCCGAGGGATTTCCATAGCTGTCTGGCTAATACTTAAACTGAGATATTTCTCTCCAAGGTATGAAAACATCCCCCCCGCAGTCAGCTGCCTTTCCATATATTTCTCAGTGTGCAATATCTCTCACTTGCATTCCTCCCTCTTCTTCCATAACCCTGTAGAGAATAGGCACATTCTGTCCTTCATTTTCCTTTTCCAGGCCTCCTGATATTCATCCTCTTCTATTAAAATCTAATCTAACCTCATTATTTTTTAAATACAAAGGGAAAAATCTATTCCCTCTCCATTGCATTTATTATTTCTCAGCTACATTCAATAATGCAGTGCAATTTTACAAGAGCAAAATGGAAATTCAACTCGCACCCCATATCTAAGACCCCTTCTGGGTTACATGGCAGGGAATAGACACTAAATATAGAAATGAAAGAGTTTCCATCGTTAATCTAGATTAAATTAAAATTTTAATATTGAGATTAAATACCTAACGTGGCATTTAATCAATAAACTACTGGGATCATGTTTGAAAGCATAAAACAGAAAATAGGATGTTCTGTATTTTCCAGCCCGGACTGTCAGGGCCTGTACCAGTTTTTGTTTGGGTGCCTGTAATCCCCTTCACAGGCCYGATCAGCCGAACGGGTTTTACATCATGGGAAGACCTGGCCGCAGCCCAGCTGAAGATCCTCTTCTGGCACAGGATCCTATGGGCTGAAAATGAGCCAGGGAGACGCTGCAAAGGCAAAAATGCTGCCAGGCCAGCAGCAGGTTGTCACCTGCCCTGAGTTGCTCCATGCAATTTAAACCCAAATCTGAGCACCAGAGAAGCTGTATTTCATTGATGGGATTTACTCTTTGCTCGGGTGCTGGAGGTGACTTGCTCTTCCACAGACACCTGCTGCAAACAGTAAACTGAAAACCAGAAGACGACCTCCTGAAGTGGTGGCAGCAGCAGCAGACCTGACCTCAGCCAGGTTGCTGCCTTTGGCTTCACCTTCCTTGGATGCTAAGGTTTCCTCCCTCAGGTTGGACACTTCAGCCCGGGGCTTTGGCAGCACGCACTCATCCCAACTGCATCCTGAGGCTCTCTGCTCTCTTCAGCCCGACAGCGGCACAGACGGCAACTGGCAACTCTGCTGATCCCATGAGCAGCAGGACGTGAGGGCCTGGAAGCAGCTGTGCACACAGCAGCACAGCTAGACACAGCRAGACACTGTCACTGTCTCTCCTAAAGATTTGATGGCACAGCAATCCAGCACCCTCACGCTATTACCATTAACCATTCTCCATAGGTCTTTGCAGACTTGCTCACTGCAGCTGACACAGCAGACAGGTTTCCTCTGACTTGACTGCCACCAAGTGGGGTTCCTCAAGGTACCTAAAAGCTCCCAGATTATCTTGTCATATTATTGCTAATGCCAAAGGCCTGCAAAGATTTCTCTGAAATACATTCCTACACCAAGATGCTTTAACAATTTATACAGTCAGCAAATCATAGCTGGCATAGAAATATTAACTGCTGTCAATCTGGACAGGATACTTTCTGTTGGGTGCAATGAAAGCCAAACAGCACTAACATGACAGGATAGCTGAAATACTGCACACATCTGAGAGATGTTTGGAAAACGAAGTATTTCACAACTTGTACATCTCCTGCAGATGCTTAAGGACAGTTTGATCCAGCTGAACATGAAGTTAAGTTACTCAGAAGGCCCAAAGCATCCGTACATTTACAGCACATACCACAGTGTGACATCAGATAGCAAGCCCCTCAAGATGACCATATCTATTTCTTTCACAACATGCTACAGAATTACAAGGTAATTCCTTTCATCTTGTTGCAGTCATGTCAAGTACATGACACAGGAGACAAAAAGCAAGAGAAAATATGCAAGTGAATAATCTAACATAATCTTCCCCAGGTGGGAAGAGTCCTCAGGGAATCTCATATGATTAAAACTAGGCCTATTGTATAACAAAACTCATGAAAACTGTCAAAACAGTAAAGAAAGGAAAGAACAGCAAATGCAGGAGCAGTCTGTGCGAGAACTCCCCAGATACCTAGACAGCACAGAATACATTCACACAGCAGTTTGCACATGTACCTACCTCCAGGGCAGAATACAGCAGGTTTTAATAATACAGAGAAACACTGCATGTTTGCTTTGGGATGAAAAGGAAATAATCCCACCAACACTATATGATGCACAGGACAAAGAGCAGAAAATAGTGCCACAACTGTGTGTTTACTACTGTATGAACTTGCTTCCTGAGAGCTGGCAGGAGTGATTTCCAAGCTGTTAATTTTCTTTTCTTTCTTTCTAACTTTCTTTCAGGAACTCTCCTAAAGAAACAGAGTTGGTGAGTATAGCAAAACAACATTCCAACAAATGGAAAAATGCTGGGTTCCAGGCAAAAAAAAATAGATAGCTAAAGTATAAAAAAAAAAGTATTAAAAAAGAAAAAGCAGTAAATTGAAGTACACAATACTAAGGAGTTACAGTTACTTACAAAGCCCGAAGATTAGAAAGTGATACAATTCATAACTCAAGAATCACAACCAATATCTTTGCCTGCTTCAGTTTAAACGAAAAGCAGGCATGCTGACATCTCCCAAACATATTGCAGAGATAAGAGCAAAAAGCTGTATCTGCTCTAGCCATGTTGCTCATTACGATTTTGTACCAGCCCCTCTCTAGTCTCCTTCACTGGCCCCTCCTACAATTGATCGTGTCTTCCAGACTCTAACTTTTCCTTTACTGAGTCTCTCCCAAAGGGTTATCTGACCACTAATGTCCCCCCAGTGAAACTAAACAGAAGCTTATCCTGTTTCTCTTCCGATGGTTTGCCTTTAAAAAAACTCTAGTTGGCTTTGACATCCCAAAATGTAAATGTAAGGTCTCTTATTCAGAGTGTGAAATTAAAAATTCCCCGCCTGGAGGACTGAAAAATACCAGGTGAATATCAGATGAATTGGAGATGTAGAAAGTTATTTCATCTAGACTAGAGGGACTATTCCAACCAATTACGATAAGCTGCAGCATCTAAATATAAATATGCCTTTAAGAGAGAAGCACATTTAAGCCTTAACGCTGAAACAACCAGTGCATACCGATGCCAGTTGAGCAAGGCAGCAGTTTCTAGTGCGGCTAACAACACGCTCTGACGGCCCCAGCCCGACAGTGACACTGCTTCGAAAGGCAGCGCACACAATGATCTGTTGAGTCCAAGGATCGTTTCTTCACCGCACCTAGAGGCGACTCCTGAGCTCCTCGGTGCCCGGCCGGTGAACACGGAGCGGGTCGCGCCCGGACCGGGATGCTGAGTCTCCAGACAAGGCAGCACTCTGTGTAGTCTGCTCCCCAACATGCCGCTCCCAGCCAGGGAACTGAAAACACTCCGAAACAAAAATAACCACCGAAAAAGACACAGGCAGATGAAATATTCATACTCATGAACAAAACAGAGCAGCACGGAACAACTCAGATGAGCAGGATGCTGTATCTACTCCCTGCTCTGGCTCCCCTTCCCAAACTCATCCTGTGGGRAACTGAGGGAAGAGCCTTGAAAAGTGCCCACGCACAAGGCATGACACCGGGGACACCATGCTGTTCCCATCTCTTCTTTGTGAATGCTGATCCCCGAGCTCTGAGGAGGAGCTCTGCATCTAGGTGCCCAACGCGACCCGCAGTGCCTTTGGCCTGCACCAGTTTGGATTCCATCAATTTGACAGTTTAAACTGTTTTTTACCATCCCTGTTCTCTTGCCTACTTCCCACCCTTGAAATCTAGATCTTACTTCCATCAAGTTCAATGCAATCTTCACCACTAAAGCCAACAGTTCCGCTCTCACAACCAGCCCCACACTTCCTGGTGCCAAGTAGCACACACTGGCTTTGTGTTTGGTCTTGGCCCCTGCCATGCCCCATATTGGCAGCTGTAACCCCTGGGGCTCTGCACTAACAACCTCCTGCCTCAGTCCAGGCTGCAGATGTCTGCCTTCTTCTAGCTGATCTTCTCCCACAACTGCCCTGCCTTTCCACAGGCAGCCCAAGCTATTTAGAGAAGCTGCGGGGGAGTTGTGCTCTAGGAGAACTGTGTTGTTTTCATTTAGCCATAGGATAACTAGACTAGAGGCACACAAAGATCAAGCAACAGGCATAACGTAAGAATAATCAAAGTTCAGGACACGGTCCCAGATCTGCATGCCAAGATAAGGTAGGACAGAGAGATGAAAAGCAGGATTTGCAAGAGCACTCAGCATGGGCAGAATTCTGCTGCATCCCCTAGTGAGGAGTCACACGGACATGGGGAAGAGGAAGAAGAGAGCTCATAAAATGGAGGTAAAACTCCTGCTGTCTTTTCAGCACAAGGGAAGATAACCGTGAACATCTCTGAGCATCTCCCCCCTGCCCTTAGGAAAAACAAGTGCTGGAAAAGCTTTCATCTACTAAATGAGTTCCTTAACGAGCAGCGCTGGGGCTTGCTCACCATATTAAGCTTGACTCCTGTTTATTCTTTCAGCACTAGAAAATGAAAAAGATTCAGATCAGGCTGTCGGCCCCAGTGGACCAGGGAGACAAGGGACAACAACCCCAAACAGACTTGGTTTTGGCGGCCCTGCCTGTGTGATGTGGCCCTGCGTAAGCCCAAGAGCTGCGGGGCCAATGGGTGCTGTGAGCCACGGGAGCCCTACACCTGCCCTCCCAGCACGGGGTGGCCAAGGGAGCCCCACACCTGCCCTCCCAGCACAGGGTGGCCACGGGAGCCCTACGCCTGCCCTCCCAGCATGGGGCTGGCTGTGGGGAGCCCTACGCCTGCCCTCCCAGCACGGGGTGGCCATGGGAGCCCTACGCCTGCCCTCCCAGCATGGGGTGGCCATGGGAGCCCTTTGCATTTGTGCACTTCCCCCTGTGCATGGCCATAGGGTTGAGCCGGTTCCTAGGAAAACTCCAAGAAACCTCCAAGGGATTGTGCCGGGTGGTGGAGGGTCCCTGTGGCCTGACCCCTGCAGGGTCACTTGCCATGTACATGTAGCAAGAGGAGTCCTGCTCTTGCTAGGCACTGTAGGGCCTCATGCTGGGGTCTAGGGGGCTCCCATGTACAAACACCCAACCATATTCATGGGCACTCATGTGGACCCATGGGAGCTGTGCCCTACATGTAGATTCATCACAGCACTGCTCTTTATTGCTGTGTACCAGGGTCCACCAGAGACAGGTTTCGCCAGATACAGATATTCCTATCTGTACTGAGGAGCCTGAATTCTACACCAGGCTGGGATGTCACGATGTCTTCTGACCTTGTCAAGGCATCTATGAAGAAACCACAATTTTCTTTTGCAGCAGGTCCACAAACGGGAGGACAAGAAGAGGAGAGTCACACGGCTTGAAGGGAACCGAGGCCGGCTACACGAGCCAGTCTGCTCGGTGACACCGCGCCTTTCAAGCACATACGACTGGCTCCCGGCCACGCTGAGCTACAAGAACAGCCACACCATTTAAATTTTGGCCACAAACAGGGCTGCCTAAGTCAGAAGCTTTAGACTCTCTGGCAAGTCAAAGGAGAGCCCTCCAGAAGCAATTCTGAGTGCTTTATACTGTGGGAAGCCTTTTAATGTAACTGAGCATTGTGGCTTTTGTAGTCACAGAAACTGGCGTCACTAATTACTAAGAAAAACCCCCTGCAATTTCTGATCTTCAGATGTTCTAACAGCATTCTGTTCTCGTCTCTTCTGCGCCCATTTGCCAGTACCTCAGTTACAAGATATGCTACCACTTCACTCAACAGTGAACAGGAAATTCAAAACCCCAACAGGGCAGTATCATTCACAGAACATCATTCTCGTTACCAGCACTTCTGTGAAAACACAGAGAGCAGCAGATGTTGCCTTCTTCATTGGAAAAATAGGTCACACATCAGACCACAACACAGTGGTATCAGTGAAAAGCTCAGGGCACTGGGCACAAAATACTGAGAATCAAACCAAGCCTCATGTTCTTCTGTCTCTCATTACTGTAAGAAAAGCAACAATAAAAAAGAAATGCAAAGCTAAACAAGGTGAAACCCTCTTGAGATCTGCCAAGTATTAGAGTCTGACACACCAAAAGCTGTACATGACCTCATCAGGTGTGTCACACCTCATCAAGAGTGTGTCCTGTTGAGAAGGTTCACATGTATCTGTAGATCATAAAAAGTAAGTTCTGATGATGTATCAGTCTACTGTGTGTTGCAGAGCTTGCAGCTCTCATTTGAGGGCAGGAAGATGAGGTTACTCATACATGATCTGAGTGGGAACTAATTTGCATCCAGAGCATTTCTGTCTATAAAAATGGACCAGACCACTGTCTCTCATCAATTCCTTTTGCTCCTGGGTATCAGGAGATACCTTGTTCACATCATGTGTGTATCATGAATTAGTACAGAAACGCCACCGAACACATTTTGGTTTAAAATGACCAGGACCCAGAAGAGACCTTCTGTTCAACCCCAAGGTGGGATTTAGTCCGCTTGACCCAGACACCTCCACTATTGGCTGTGAGAGAGAAAGGGAGTGCTGCCCCGGGGAGCAGGAAGCTCTGCACACCCCAGTCCCCTGGGCAGAAGCAGAACCACCAGCCCGGCTTCCCAGGGATCTAGGGCAGACCAAAATGAGGCCAGGCCAATTTCCTCTCCGGAGCCATTGCTTTCTTCCCCTTTTGCTACAGCTAGCTCTGCTTTCTCCTGTACCCTGGTCAGCAATGCAGGTAGTGCTGTCGAGTAGGAGATTCCAGTGTTGGAGCCCTTCTTTGCCTGTCTTAATTCTGTTAGTGTGAATGCACAGAGACACAGGCCAAAACACCCCAAATCCTCCCTCCTTTCTGGCTCGATTCCACCTGCCTTGTGGAAGCTCACCTGCCTTGTGCTTCCCACCTGCCTGTACAAAACCAGGGTAAATACAAATCAGAATGGCTCCAAACAAACAGCCCTGTCAACACAGGGTCACATTCAGCAGATGCTTTTTGCTTGTTTTAATAGCAATCCACTGACTAAAGCCATTGAGCGAGAAGGATTTTGTTGCACTTGTTCCTTTGACCAATAAATGTCAATATGATGGGTTTCTAAAGAAGTCAGCTCTTCGGGGAGGCAGCTAAATACAAATGCCTCTGAGCACAGAGACCACTGCAATTGCAGCCCTTAATAAAATGTGTGGTATATTCAAAATGTCATCAGCAATTAGTACTTTCCCTACTGACAATTGCCTGAGAACAATAATGAATTTGATCCTGGTAAAAAGTTGAAAAGCATTTCAGAAGTTTATGACTATGTAGTCAGGCAGACAGATAGGCAAGTTCCTGAGGCTGAAAAATCTATATATCCTAAAATTCTATTTCCATTTCCAGTACCCTCTTGGGTATTGCAAACAGCCAGCATAAACTCTTAACATCAGCAAGGCGCCAAGACAGCAGTTCCAAATCCTTGATGAGAGTTGTGATCCTTTTTATCTACTGTGTCTCAAAGGACTTCACAGAAAGACCATTTCTTACATGAAATTTGCAGACAAGTTCATGCAACATTTGACTGGAAAACAATTTGTCTGCTTTGCTCAATCCTGATCGATTGCAACCTGTAGTTACATGTCCACAGACAGAACTACTCACATTCACACAAAAGGCTTAAGTTTCATGTTCTGACAAACAGAGAGCCTGAGCCTTTAATAGGAGATAAGCTACAAATGCCCTCAGTGATAATCTAATCTATTGATTTTTAACTTCTGCATTTTCTCAGATAGCATTAAAATCAGATAACATTATAATTGGTTTCTACTTGATTCGCATCAGTTCTCAATATTCCTACTATGCATACATGTCCACAAGCACACGCTGAACATAAATTCCTCCAAAGCACTGGAAAGAATGTTTTTGTGATTTTCACACTCTTCATACAGCAGGAGAAGATCAGTTTTCCCAGGAATCTGCTATGTATTTCCAAGGTGTTTTTCTATATAGACATATGGTCCTTGCATGAAAGAGCTTACAAACCAACAGCTGCATTTGGTGCTCCTGATTTGTTTAAGCAGTCCTTGTCCATAGAACTACCAGAATTACCTTATTTTGGCCAGTTATTATCTATATAGCAGCAAGAAAACAGAGCAGATCCTCTAAAGTGAGAGGAGCTATGGTAGATTTACTCTGAGGTAAAACACACTCTGAGTCTCTAGTTTCTCTTGAGCTAATTCACAAGTAAAGCCCTTTCATATCCACAACACCCACAGGGCCACACATTAAACTTGCAACAGCAAGCACCATGGCAGGAACACATTTGCCAGGAAAAGAGGACACAGTCGTCGCAACAAGAGTTTATGGATGTTTTGCCGGTAACGAAAACCTTTYGACAGTTCTGACAGATTAACTTTTATTGTCTGAGGAGATGATTGGGGTGTCACAGAAATGTTTTATGAGATTTTTAGAGACACCGGGAAGGAGGTTCCAGGAAACTGGGGCACAGGGAAAGCAGATATGAAGAAAGGAAGGGAAGAAATAGTTGAGTGTTTTTCACATGTTAGAGAAGAGAAAAGCAAAAAGGAGCATGGGCACAGGGCTTTGTGGATACTGGTCATGCAGGACCAGCAAAAAGAAGACAGAGGAACAGATTCTGAATGCTGATCACCCAGCTGTCAGAAAGTCTCTCAGCATTTCTTAGGGTATTTCCCTTAATAGCCCCCAGCACTGGGATATTTTGGAATCCTTGAAGAGGTGGATATAGGAGCAGCAAAAGCACCGAGTTCTCTGTAGCTGGGCCAACGTGCTGTGACCTGAACAACCCAGAAGGGCGTGAAGTGACATGACCTGGCTAGTGGCTGAGACAAACTCTGCTATTAGAGCAGGGTAAGCTGACCAAATTCAGTTCAAACATTCCTAAATTTATGCTCCTTGATCTTATCTTTTAAAAACAAGAATTCAAAATTCTCAGYGAAAACTCTGGAAATATCAGAAGGACATCCCAAAGATAAAATGTAGGCTATGTCCTAAAGCAAGACTGGAAAGGAGATGTTTATTCCTATATGAGCAACCTACCACAAAGTGCTCTGCCTCATGGCCAAAATAGAAACTTGGCCAGATGGTGTCATTAATATGCATTTTGTGCCCATGAAATGGTCTACCTAAGGACAAAGAGAAATAAGACATGCCTTCAGCAGAGACCAAAGAGAAGACCACAAATTGCATGTGCTGTTCGTAATGTGTTTTGAAAGATAAAATCAGCACAAGGACCTTTAAACCAGCAAATACAAACCTTTTCACTTAGAATATGTATTTTATGTGTCTGAGTATGCATACAAGTGTGTATTTTTACGTGTAAATGTATATACGTATATACACACATATGTATACACACTTACACAGAGATGTTGTGTTTGTTCTGTCTAGTGCAGCGACCCGCCAGAGGCTGCAAGACTAAATTCATCTCCAGTRAGGTGAATGGATGCAAAGTCCTGCAGCAAAAATGTACCACACTTTGAACCCCCTGTTGGCTGGAACAGAACTCCTAAGACCTCCCTACAGCAGTCAGCACAGGACAGCCTCTCATACACTGCTCACCACGCACCAGGGACAACCTGCCAAGCACTGCAGTCCAGCAAGCAGCACAGGACTTCCTGCCACACACAGAGACATTTATCAGACTGTTCTCTGAAACACAGAATTTTMTGTTTTCCCCCAAACTGTTAGACCTCTCTTCTTAGTAGGATTCCTCAGGGAGCAGTCTCTTTAACATCGAAGCAAAACCGCCAACAATTACTATAAAAGAAAAGGAGAGGCTTGTCCTTACGCAGGACGGTCCTCACGGTCACAGCCCTATTTCCTCCACCAGGAACCTGTCAGACTGCTTCGCTGTTTGAGATTATCCCTGAAGAAAACATAAGCCTGTGCAAACTCTCGTTTCCCAGGAGGCTGTTAATTCTGAAAGAGCAAAGGGTTTTTCTGTTGTGGCATTTCTTTGAAAATATACTTGACATTTATATTAATTCTTCCTTCTGCGACCGCAACACAGACTCCCATCCTTATCTCTTACCACGGGTTTTAGTCACTTATCCAGCCTTGCGCAATACAGAGCTGGAGCAAAGTGTAAGGAAGTTCTGCAAGGCAAAAGGGAAGACACTATGTCTTTGTGGAGTCAGCTTCCTGCTGATCTGTGCTCCARCTCCAAGAGAATGGGGCAAGCCAAAGTCAACAGTCAGCTGGAGTGAGGAATGAGGCGCTCTGCCCCAGAGGTCAGGGCTTTGCCTTGGGGAAATCCTTTCGGAGCTCATCCAGGGATTTGAGTAGCCTTTCGCTTAGCGTGCAGTCTGCGAACCAGTCACACACTGCTCAGGAGTAGCACTGCTGCCTTCACAGGCCAAAGAATAGGGATTTCATTCATCAAAATGACTTCAAAATGAGCTATTTATGAGCATATCCTATGCCCTTGCCTCAACAGCATCCTGTGGATGAGAGGAAATGGCCTCAAGTTGTGCCAGGGGAGACTCAGGTTAGATACARGGAGGATAYACGGAAAGAGTGGTAAAGCCTTGGAACAGGCTGCCAAGGAACGTGGTGGAGACACCGTCCCCAGCAGTGCTTACGAAACGTGCAGACGAGGTGCTCAGGAACAGGGTTTAGCAGACAGGGTGGTCACGGGTTTGCACTTAGACTTGATCYTGAAGGTCTTTCCCRMCATGATTCTGTGACTCTATGGCAGGGTCTCTTCATTGCCCTCATGTCTCTTTGGTATCATTCATGTAACTGAAAAGGAGAGAAGCACTCCTAGCAACACAGGCTTAAAACCTTTGGTGATTTTCCTAGCCAGCATATAAGATTTTTAACATATTTCCATGTTTATTATACATACCTGCAATGAGAATAACTTCCAAAGTTCAAAGCAAAGCTCCTTTGCTTCCTTTATTTCTGTTTTACTGTCTATGCTAATTTCAGCACCGTTCACCTGGTAACAAGATCATGGGAAAAAAAGAAAAAATATGGTGACTTTTTTATCCTAAAGCCAACATTCTGTCCAGTAAATGGCAACATTTTTATAGATATTATAAATAAAAAGGTCTTTATGTTCTGCAGTAGAGTTTTCTGCTATGTATTCTATAGAATTCTTTCACCCACCATTCAGAAACATCATTTCACAGCAAATCCTAGAGGATTTTTGTGTGTGAACCAAGGGAACCTTTGCCAGCAAATCGCATTTCTGGGTGGCAACAAACATGACTCACCGTTAACGGCTGTAGGAAACAAAGCCACAGGCTACTGGAGACCAATTTATTTATGAAAATCCAGTATAACTCCAACTGCATAGTGGAAAATTGGACTTTCTCAATTTCTAAAGGCATCAATCATAACTTTGCCCTTTTCTTCAGCTTTATTCTGTCTCTATCCAATTTCTGTTACCAGTTTTGCGATTACTTTGCTACCTTTGACCTGTGCGTTCCAGTCCAAAACAACTCGCTTGTGAGCCTTGAATCATTTTTCTTGCAGATCTTRTCTTGCTGGAATCTCCCTCATCTCTTAACCATACACTATACCCTCCCACTGCTTGCTCAGTTAAGCACGGCCTTAACTTACACCATCTGAGTAGCTTTTAATGGGTAGATTTAATGGGTCACAGTTAAGCTGAACAGGGCAACCCCTTCTGTGATGCTTTTACTCTCACCACCGATCGTGCCTTTTCCATTTGATTCTTCATCCAGCATGTCCCTTACTACTAGACAATGCCTGGCAACAGGACACCAGACTGCCTATAGCAGCTGTCTATGTGAAAAATGTGAAATACCCTTCATGCTCAACTGGAGAATGGGTTTCTGGATTGGGAAAAAGGAGAGGACTTGTTAAAAAACTATGGAATTAATTTCTCGTGTCATTTGACAGAAATCTTAGTGATTATAAATGTGTGCGACTGGCTGGCCCATATTATAGCACCCTATTCTAATTTTAATATATTTTTTCATTAATCATATCTTTGATACCTCTGCCCTAGCAGGATGATGAAGTGTTTCATTTGTTAGAAGTTCTAATTACTGTGGGTTGGATTATGCAGAATTGGAAGATTTTCCTGGGCCAGTAGTTATCTCCGCAAACAAAAGTGTCCTGAAAATGGTCTAAGCAGTATTTTAATAGCTTTAGCATGAAACAAATAGCTATTAAAAGCAGGACCTTAATGCAGCTAGTGCAGTTGAGCAGCGGGGATCACGTATCGCTCCCAGCTTCCAGGGCTGCAGCCACTGCATGTTGCCTACACGAAATGCCCCTCATTTTCCTGCAGACTCGGGGGGACTGTGCAGGTTTCTCTCTCCTGAAATCACTGCACCCTGGACTGCGAGTCTCGCACTGTACAGTGCAGTACTGAACTGTATCAGTGTTTGAACCAAAAACKTCCCAGGAATAGCCTGGGATTATTACAATGATGTGGCCACTCATTCAGTAGATTGTACCTCTTTCCTGCAAGTCAAAGCTCTCCTAAAAAAGACGCAGCAGAGCTGCAGAGTGGAGAAAATCCAAGATGTTAGTACCTGTGCTCATTAAAGGCCCCTTTTCTTTCCCCTATCTTTCTCTTGCAGAAGTATGAGGAAAGCTCCAATGTCATTTATGGAGACTACAGAGTTAAGAGAAGTTGAGATCAACACTCAGCTTTAAATACATTATAATTTTACCCTTATGGTTACAACTGTTATGCTTTCCTTAAAGGAGAGCCTATTAATCTGCAGGAGATGGGGCGAGTGGCTTACTCTGCTCTTGCAGGTAGCAGGCCTGGCGAAGTGTAAAAGCTCCAGACAGCTTCACGTCTCTGATTCCTTTGGTAAGGAAACGGCTCTGACAGGAACTTTCGCGACCTTCGACAAGGGCTTCCCACTTGGAAGCCATCACCTGTGCAGGGACTTGGTGCAAGTCACTTGTATTCACCATTCGGAAACACTGCCTTGAGCGCCCAAGCGCACCCTTTTGTCCCTTTCGAAGCACTGTCACTCACGAAAGCAGGGGCAGTGATTTTCTTAAAAGGAAAACCGTATTTATGGATTGCTTCTCTCACCGATTGACTCACTGTTTTGAAGGTCACACTATCTGAAGCAACTACTAAATGAGACTTAAGTACCAAATCACCTTCTGGAGTGCTTGCAAACCATCAACAAAAGAATAAAAATCATTACTCCAATCCTGAGAAAACAGTGACCTTCACTATTTCTCTTCTCTGCAGTAAGGCTAAGCCTGAACCAGTCTCTCAAGAATCCTTTCAGGCCATTACTGTGTGTCTCAGATAGGCATGCTAAGTTCCTTTTTCTCAAGTGATTTATACAAAATATGACACATTGTCTTTCAGGGAGTTCTTCTACTAGATTCTCATACAAGAGCAGTCTGATATGAAAAGTGAAATGGAACATTAGACTTAGCAAGTCCGTAAACTTCTGCCTGTGATGCATTTATCCTACGGCTGCTATAGAAGGCAGCCAATTCACTGTATTTTAGTTTTCCTTCTTACCGCAAACTCTCCTGCTTGCAGCTTATGACTACACAGAGTACCCTGGAGACCGCGCGTCAGCTTCCTCCTCACGTCAAACTCACAGCAACTCTGGGCACAAAACACGGATCAGCAGTTTTCAGAAACCAGATCTTTCTGGATATGTTTCACTTCTTCCTGTCCTACGTATCTCTTGGCTGGCATTCGAAGCAGCAAGGTTCTCAAAACTCATTTTCACCTCAGTTGCATCGCTTCTTGGCCCTGTGATAAACGCTGCTGCCTGGACCACGGGGCTTTATTGGACGTGCCCACAGCCACTAAGCAGCAGCCTTGCTGCACGAGGGTCCACAACCACAGAGCAAATGTTTCATTAAGCAATAAAAGGTCCATTCAATGTAATGCATAATAATTTGCAAGAGATCCCTGTATTGCAGTTCAAGGTTTCTAGGCAGGCTGCTTCTTATGAAAGAAAAGGCAGTGCCGACCACAGACACTATGTGAGCAATCCCAAGAGCGCAAGGAATCCACCCTGCTATGGATGTTTCACAATGAATGGATCTCCACAGTGGTAAGCAAGTGATGACTATGTGAATACAGAATGAAAATAACAATAAATGTAAAAGGAAGGCATATACACCTTTAAAAATCAAGAGGAGAGAGTATCTCAAGTATTAATAAGGAATTACCCTCTTTGCGCAGTAATCCTATTAAATTTACCCAGGCCTTTCCAAGGGTTTGCATATTTGCAAACATAAACACAATATTCACAGAAAGACAATCAAGCATCTGGACCAGTCACTTATTATCTTAATTAATTTAGATCATGTCATCTTAGTAAAATAAAAATTATGGTTGCTAGCTACTTGGTAGCTATTTGTCTGTAAATAGCCCCAGCTCAGGACTTTCTTTTACCTCTGCCATTTTCTGATCATTTGATATTTGTTAGCCTACCAGTAAGTTGACCTAGGTTCCCTGTAACATTTACTTACATATGCTAATCTACTTCTACTCTTAACCTATTCAACCTTTAATGGTTATCATATAAGAATCCCTACATTATCTTAACTACTAAGGCCTAACAAAGAGATTAGAATTAAATGATGGCTCTTACCTGCCAGCATTTCCAAATGTGGAGCTGTGACTCTAATAGCAAATAAGGCTCATTTGAGTATCAATCTATACTGGAAAGAAAGAGTAAGTTTGGGTCCAAATGAAGTGCTTTGGTGTTCTAAACCAGAGTGACTCAGAATCCCTGGTTCTGGAAAAAGCTCCCTGCTTTTTCTGTACTAACAGAATTGACTTTGTTCATGCCGAGACACTCCTATAGAAAAAAAAAGRAAAAAAAAAAAAAAAAAGAAGAGGTCTGAAGCACAGCATAGTTATTTCTCTAAATTATTATCTGTCCTAAACTGCTCCTCATTGTTCCAGAGCACTAAATATTCCATCTCTTCCGCACTGGAAAAGACCAGGTGCCAATGATGTACKGCATTACAGCCATTGGAAGCTGCACAGAATGATGTTTCAGATCCTCCAGCATGTTGAATAAATTCATGCTTCTCCCCCAGCTTCTTCTTTGCCATCTGTAAGTTTGTTCTTACTCCTGGCCCCAGAGGCAAAGAAAGCTGCCTAGGGGAGGATGAGACACTTTCCTCACAGCCAGGTGGGTGACAAACCCCTCGTCACTGCAATGCACATCTGCCGAGGAACAGACCGGCTTCCTCAAGCAATGAGCAATTCCTCATCACACCTCTCTCAGCACAGAAAAACACAGATGAGTTTTAAAAGCGTGTGCATGTGAGTAAGCTGAAGGCAAGCTAATACATAAAGAGACCGAACAAATTGTTATTAGGAAATTATTTTGGCCAGAACTTTGTTAGTTCTCTACAGGAAATCTTTAGACTCTGTGCCGTATTAAGGGCTGTAGGCAGATTTAATGCATTTGCTGCCTTACTTGCATTCCATAAGAAAGCTGATGTTCTGACTTCTGGTTGTCCCAGATTCTGAAGCATAAAATACCATTTATTCCAGCCAAGTCCAGCTATATTAAGGTCTGCTGCTCAACTGCTGTGTCCTCACAAGCAGCACAAGAACAGCAGCTCTTTGGCCTTCTTGGTCTTCTCAAGACAATTATGTAGGCTAGGAAGAAAAGAAGCACAAAATAAACAACAACTGGTCAAATAAGGACAGAAAGCCTCTAAGCAGGACCTATAAAAGCACAGTGGAAACAAAAACTCCACACACACACAGAGGAGGTCATTCTCATACCCACCTGCTTATGTTCATCTGTATAATTGGGCAGAATATATTGAGTAGAGGCTTTTTCTTTTAATACTGTGGAAGGAAGTTGCTGTAAAGCAACCAGACAAAGTGTGACCTTTCTGAGCTGATGTATGCTGCAGATATTCCCAAAGCTGATGCAGAGAGAGTGATTCATTTTCATAAATTATTGAAGCAAAAACAACTTTCAGCCTCCATAAAGAATTATTGGTAACTGTTCTATTATTCACTGCATATGTGCGGATTGAAAACCTATGTATCAAGCAACACTAAACTCAATGAGTCAAATGTTTACTCACGGCAACTCAGGCCAGAGAGGCAATAAGGACGAACATCCACCTCTATAGACACACTATGTGCAGGTGCCTGACCTACTATGAAAGGWACCATGCTTGCTTAGCATTTATTATTAGCTTGCTTTTCACAACTCATTTACACCCTATATTTTAAAGGGAGCACAAATTCTGAGAATTCCCATGTGTATTTTGATATTCCAGTCATGTGCATGCTGGAGGTGCAGAGGAGTCCAAGTTTTAGCTTCTGTTTGTATTATTTTCTCACTTGTTTTACACCAGATTTGAAGAATATGACGATGAGGTTTTTCTTCCCCGCTGCCAGAGGTGGTGTACTCTTTAGGAACACATTTTTCCTTCGATCAGTCAGAGAGAAGAGGCTGCAGAGGAGGATACACCCAGCCCCAAGTGCAGAAAAGACTCCTACATAYGATCAGCCGGAAAGTAATGATCGGGAAAGGAGCCAGGAGGAAAACAAAATATATTTGGAAGGGATCTGAAGAGATTATGAATGACATCAAGTTATTAATATCAAACACAATCTTGAGATTAGTTTGCATAACTCTTATTAGCAGCTCTGTTCTTGAAAACATTTTGCAGACATTACCTATTCATTGCCAATAGCATGCCACATGATATTATAACCTTATAGCTATTAGAGGTATTTTCATTGAAAAAAAGTTTCAGTTAACTTTTTTATAGTCAAGCAACAACAAAATCAAACAGACTCTAACTTTTTTTCCAACGGAAAGTCAATATGGTCAGAGAAGAAGAAGAAAAAAGAGCTAATCAGCAGACTAGTATCTGCAGAAGTGCATTTTCGGCAGACTTCGCATGACAAGAGTACTTGCAACCAATGCAAAGCCATACGGTAATTCAAGATCAAGCTCAGAGCTTTGCTTCCAGAGCAGAATATAAGTAACCTCCAAATGACAGTATTTGACATGGCTTTGCCACCCAAGCAATACTAGTTTATCTGTACTTTTAAGCCTTTTCCCTTCTGCACTCCRCATCTGTGTCACTGTGTCTCTTCGTTGTCAGTGCTTCACTCATGCCATGGTTTGGGTTGGTCTCACACTTGCACCATCCAAACTGCAGAATTCAGGAGCCGCCTGCAATCCTGCCCTTGTGCTGGTATGGGAAGAGAGAGAGAGGGAGCAACACTGCTTAAATGATGGCTCATTTCAATACACCTGTCCAGTGTGACACCTTTGCAAAACCAGAGCCTGCAGATTAGCACTCCTATTGCCAAAATACGACACAAAACACAACACTCCTGCTTCATTAAATATTTCTGGCGTTTATAGACACAGAGGTGTAACGGCATTTCGCTCTACAGACGATTCTTGATGCTGGAAGACAAGGAACCAGCAGCAGCAGCAGCAGCCGAGATGCCGGCGCGCGCCYGGCTGCGTCCTGGCATCTGCCCCGGCGAGGGCTCCAACGCAGCAGCCACGTGCCCAGCAGAACGAACCGCTGCTCCTGCACCTCGTAGCTCACACTTCAGCTGCTTCCCTTGCCCTCTGAGATGTAAGGAAACCRTCATCTGCCTCTGAGGGGGCTCCGTGCAACCTGGCAGAGTGGAGCTGGAAACTCCATTTTGGGAAGTGGAAAGAAATTTCTGGGACAGAAACAGTTGATTTGCAATTATCAGGAATGAGAAGTCCTGTCAGTAAATGCCTTCCACATTTTTGAAGCAACCAGGCAGCAGGGAGGGTATTCCTGGACAGGCAGCGAACAGGCAGGAGAAGCAGCCTGGAGCAGGCTCTGCTGGGGACAAAGCAGGTACTCTGCCCACAGGCAGGGTCAAGGTGTGATGTGCAGTCGTGRCACCTCTTCATTCACTTCCAGGTGCAGATGTTTATTTTCCGTAACTCAGGTCCTAGTAAAAGCCTCAACTTGACTTTTGCACAGGGTCGGCCTCACGGACAGTTACACTTCTTTTTGACTTGGAGGCCAGTGCTCCGTGGAGGTTTGTTGCTGGAGGTGGCAGTGACAGGCAGGCTCTCACAAGCCACACTCACTGTGGACACTGCATGTCGGGGGCGAGAATGACCTGCCCCGAACGCTTATTCTCCTTGCTAACAGCAGTAACCACCTGAGGACGAGCACTGTCCAAGAGGTGCAGCTGCTGCCCCGTGTGCAGCCTCAGCTGCTTTAACAAGAGCACAGTAATGACAGCAAGACACTTCTGCATGCAGACAAGCCATCCCTGGTGGTCACGAGTGCRAGGGCCCTGTATGTTTGCAGAAATCAGTATGAGCATCTCCCACGCAGATTTAGCTGTGTATTTCTTGAGTCTACCACTTTATCTGCAGCCTTAATCAAATGAATCCTGAGTTCTGCAAGGTACAGACCGTGAAATGTGAGAGTAATTCCTGTATCAAACCTCAACATCACAGCTAAGCTAGCGATATCTTCAAATGACATAAGATCAAACATATCCCTTGGTAATTTGTTCCAACAGTAAATTTCCTTGCTGGGAAAAAGTAATAATTTGAATATTATTGCTAATATCTGGCTTCGTGTTTCAGCCACTGGACCCTCATTATATTTCTCTGCTAGATTAAGCAATACTGCAGTAGCTGATTTGTTCACTTTCTGCATGAATTTATGGCCTGAGATCAAATTTGCTTTTTCGCCTGAGGGTAAAAAAAGACAGGTATCTCCATCCTTCAGATGCACTGACATACCTTTTTTTTGGCTGCTTTCTCTTCCTCGTGGGTGTTATTTTACTTTTATCTGGTCAGGTTACTCACCCATAACTCAGTTTCTATTAAGCATTCAGCACATGGGTCATTTGCATCAGCGAGATCAAGTGCAGTGATGAACAACTGCCCAACTGCACCTGCTAGGACTCCTCAGCAAGGAGGAAACGCAGGAAATGCAGGGACTTTTGGGTTTTTTTCTTTGCATATCACACAAATAAAGAACATACAACAGTAATTTCAAAAGCAAATACCTCCCAAGGTGTTTTTCAGGGGCTTTTACTCATCAGCCAGAGGGAAATGGGAATTCATCTACCCCCAGCAAGGTTTTAGGAATGGGTTTGCTGTGAACAAGGCAGGCACACAGGAATGGATTTGGCAGCTATACAGCCCTCCCAAATTCCAGACTTCCAGAACCTTACACAAGTTGGAGAAGCTGCTAGGTACCCTACCTTTCCACTGATAACAGGCCAGGTCCAAATCACTTTCAGACACTATAAAAGAAACATCCAAATCTYAACTGATGGGCACAAATTTGCCTCATGCCTAAGTCTTCACTACATGGCCAAAACTGGTGTTTGCTGGTAAAGCCCAACTTGAACAGTGAGCTTGGCTAAGAGCAGCAGCCAAACACAGACGTGGTGCCTGTGCCTTGAGCATCAGAGCCCAGCAGGAGCTGCACTTACCAGGGTCCTTCCCAAAGGACTCGGCCTGCCGCACCGACCAGCACCACGCTGGGCATCTGAGCCCCTCTCCCAGACTCTGTGTCCAATAGAGCTTGTCGGCCAGGAAGTATCTTAGTTTGAGTCTAAATCCCCTGTTGGAAACACCCAAACTCCACATGACCATCAGCTAAGCCAGCAACTGTGGTAGATAGAAGMCCTCTCAGACCAAGTCATTGCCATCCTTCCCCTTAGCAGGACTTGAACCTCCAAGCAGATCTGAGTAGCTCAATTGTCAAGAAATCCAAAGTAGAAGATTTTAAACCTCTATAAAGACAATGAACTGTAATAGAACTATGACAGTTGGTAAAATTGGTGTTATTTTTTTTTTTCTACATAGATTGACAGAAAATCTCCCAGGTAAGTGCTCCAGGTAAGTTTTTCTTTAATATCTTGACTTCCTGCTGTTTAGATTTATGAAACGCTTCAGATGAAACTGAGTATGGAACTATCCTGTTAACGACCACAGAGAAGCCAAATGTTAAGACCATGTAGTTCTAGGATGACTCAGCTCCGGGTGCCTTTGGCTCTTCCTGGATGTGTGACTTCAGGCCACAGACTCGGTTGCCTTGGTTTCCAGTGAGGACCACGTAAGCAACAGAGGGTGACATGTTGGGTCTGTTCAGCAAAACACGTGTGAAGCAATTTTAACATAAAYTGGCATTTAAAAAAGCCATAAGAGAGGATATCAAGATCACAGACTTCAGCCAATGAAAATGACCACAACAATGCAGTTAGCAGAGTATTTTTGCAGGTCATGGTGCTGCTGGGCCCTAGTGAAATGAAAGCTGCTGGCCAAGCGGCTCCGTTCCCTGCGGCAGCCCCGTCCATGGGCACACGTGCAGCCCGCGCRCCGGCTGCCGGCTGCTCCTCGAGGCTCCGTCTACCTCAGAGCAAGGCTGCAGTCTGAGGCCTGGCAGAGAAGTCAGCAGTCTGACCACGCTCAYGGCTTCAGGGCGAACAACTCACTGTTCTGCAGAGAAATCTTACCCAGGGCTGGCAGTCACAGCCTCGTTCAGCAAGAACCTGGACAAAAAATGTGATTTTTTTTTAAAAAACGGGATGAGCAACACAGCAGTGAGAGAAAAGACTCCGCAACTAGCTACCAGCTGCATGCCTTTTATCCCCATTCAGTCCTAAATCATACAGTTTTCCAGCTAATTGAATTTTAGACATTTTAGATGTTTTGCATAATACTGCACCTTTGGACAAATCTTATTAACRGAGCTCACTGATATCTGGCTCTGCCTGCAGCAAGCAGTATTTGAGACAAAAGAAGGAAGGTAAGTTTGACACAAAAGCCACAGATAGGTGATGACTTGTCCTTGAAATACCCCCTGAGCAAAATATGGATAGTCTCTTAGGTATGGAAGCTGATAACTTCTGTACCAATTCAGSTCCAGAGTAGCTAAGCACACGTATATGTCCCTTAAAGCCAATTAGATGGAAATTCAATCATGCTCACATGTGTGACGGTAATTATTCTTTAGAGCTGTTATAAGATTCTGGACTCCATCGTAGCTTAGAATAAATGAGAGATAAATGATAAAACTTAATTGATATCTGTATCTTAAGGCAATAAATGAGCTGAAACTGCTGCAGTAGAAAGGTAAGAAACAACCATTAAAAAAAAAAAAAAAAGGCAAGCATAATATCCCTTGGCATAATATACCTGATAGCTTCAGTTCTAGCATTTTGCAAAGTCATTTTGCAGAGCTATAGAAGGAGATCTGAATTTTCTGCTAAATGAAAGCTCACCTAATTCTTTCTACAACTCACTTTTCCATGTGTCAGAGAATAATGCAGATCTCACTGATATTCTTCATGCTACTTGCTACAGGAACTGGCAATACAGCGCCTCAGTGTTTGGATGATATAATTTCCAACTGTATGATTTCAATTTTCTGTTCAATTTGTGGATAAATAGTGCAGCAGAAGATGTAGTTGTCCTTATTTCCCAACGCGTTATGCTCCGGTGGTAACAACGCCACCTGCAACATCCCTGTGCACTCTCAAAGTTCCTTCTCATCACCCCAGGCAAAACTCTGACTTACCCTCCTTTCTGTCTCAGAGAACAAACTCAGGCAGAGGAAAGAAAAAGACCCAGCAATCGAAATGCTGCTGCCTTTAATTAAATCACAGTGAAGTTTCTAATTGTAGCCCAGGGAAGAGTCTTTTAAGTTAACTCAAATGTGTTACAGCAAACACTTGAGATGCAAGGTAGAAGTCAGTCACCAGTTTTTCACATTAGCACATCTTTAAATTGGTTTCTACAAATAACACAGAAAGCATCATCAAAAACATGGACCTGCCTTCAGCAAAAAAACCCACAAACAAATCCAGAGGCTCCTATTTCTGCCTTGTCCGATGCACATAGTCTGCTCAGTGCTTGTTACCCCTTAGTCAAGTAGACATAAATCGTCAAGACTTTTCAGGAGACCTATATACTACAAGAAGAGGACCTGAAAGAGGCTCAGTGTTTTCTCCTAAAGGACCTTTGT
Organism: Eudromia elegans; assembly: GCA_003342815.1. NCBI lineage: Eukaryota > Metazoa > Chordata > Aves > Tinamiformes > Tinamidae > Eudromia > Eudromia elegans. The sequence goes on from PTEX01000123.1 coordinate 1,410,821, forward strand.
TTTCAGAATGTACTAACTCAGGTCTTGCTTACCTTAATCACAGATGGCAACAGCAACCAGGCTAAAAGCAAGCATTTTTCACTTGAGCAAGTTTTGCCACAGATACCTCTCTGGCAGCTCTGTGGTAAGAAAGCACACTGTCTCTGTTCCCCTCCTCCATATGCCTTCTGGCTCCTTCCCATCTCACTTGAGAAAAGTTCTAATCCAAAGTCTCACGGCCACTGCTGTTCTCCTCTTTCTAGGCACTACCACTACAAGGATTAGCAATACCCACAGAAAATTCAAAAGTGTGTTCAATCCTTGGCTTGACATGCTATTTTCAGTATAGATTACACATATTACTTCTAAAGACATATGTGAAGAAGAAAAAAAACACTATTTATATATAAATTGGAATTACCACCACTGTCAACTATTCAAGCTCTACATAAAATTCAATTACAAACAGAAATTATATCTGACCAAAAAATCAAGCGCACACTATAAATATCTAGTAACATGCCACACACCCCCTCTGTATTTCCTGTCCAAATACTGTTTACTTATGTTTACACCTTCTGATTCCAATGCCCCAGTAATGACACACCAGTTGTGGAAATGCTCAACAAACTATGTCTTTTTTAATTACAGTTACAGTGTAGATGTCTAATTTGTAGCGCCTCTTTTCAAATCCTTTTATTTCAACATCAAGTAAATATGTAGTGAGACATTTATGTTTGTACTTGCTATCCTCCTGACTCTGTGTCCACCTCGATAAATTCATTAGTGAGACAAGTTGTACAAATGTTGACTCCATGTCTCTCCTTCAAAGCTCATCATTTCCTCTTCTTTTTAATTTAACATTTTCATGCTAGACAACATTTGGCAGTTTTGTTGATTTTCATCCACTAAAAAACCACTGGGCTGGACCCAAGAGCCTGTCCTGACAACTAGGAATGGCACAAGTGTCCTGTCCAGGCACCTTCTCACACAGGAAAAGCTGCCCTTCACACRGGTACCATGCAGCTGCCAGCAGGAGCAGAGCAGATGGAAGAAAGGCAGGATGTGGCTTCTTTCACAGAACAAAAACAGAAGGAACCACCTAATGAGTGCAAACATACGAGCATTTCAGATTGTATCGAATGTTTTACAAAAATAATCTTTGGGGAAGCAGTGAGAACGGGGAGAAGGAGGAAAGGGGAGGAAAGTTTGACCTTCACGAATGCCAAAATAAAGCCAGAATGCCAGATAACGGCCTATAATCTAAGTTCCAGCCTAAATAAAGTTGCTTATTATTGTGACATAAATGAGCTTCGGTCACTTTTTTCATAGACAGAAAGAGGCTTGTGGAATATGCCTCACGTCCCTAGGCTTTCAGCAAAGACCTATCTATGCAGAGAATGACAAGGAAGTCAAAGGTAAATAGTAAAATTTTCGCTTGCTCTAATAGTCTAATTGCATAGATGCTATCTGAGCATCTACATTGCTAATAACAAAGTTAAAAAAGAGTGAAAAAAAATCCCAAAGTTAAGAAAATTATATGGGGCATTCTTTCATTTAGAAACACTGGCACAAGTTGCCCTGAGAAGTTGCAGAATCTTTGATATTTGCACAACTACTGTCAAAGCGAAGCAACACAGGCTGCATTCAGTGCTGACCCTGCCTCGAGCAGGAGGCTGCACTAGGTGATCTGTCGAGATCCCTTCCAAACCAGATGACCGATATTTGAGAACTGCCCTTCTACAAGCCTGGATACTCTCAATGTTGCCTTTAGAAAATAATAAAAAAAGAATCGCTAGAATTCTTTAGGGCACTTGCATTTTATAGAGTTGCAACAGTGCACAACTTGTACTCCACAAATTAGCAAAAATATCACCGTAATGTGTGATGCTACCTCACAATTTGTCACCTTTGCATCCGCTTCGTCACCGAAGCAGCAAGAACTGGCTTATTTCAGAGGAGCTAAATAAAAGATATTGTTCAATCCAGTTCAGTTAAAGCACTGCAGAGCTGCATGTTGTTTAGAAATATTTAATATGCTGACAGATTTGGGGTTTTGTTCATAGACTTAAGTTAGAGTGAATCACTCAGGTTAAACAGTAAAGAGGATGTGTATGTATATTCATGTATATAGAAATGAAAGTATATACAACATATATAGATGAATAATATATAAAACATATTATTTTATGGAACATATATAGAAAAACAAAGCTAGTTTAGATAAATCAGAATTTTAAAATCTATCATTAAACATTTATTTCTGTGTACAGAGGCCAAGGCTTGGCTCTTTGGCATCACTTCAAATCACTTTGACATCACTTCAAATAAYCTCTTTCCATATGGGAATTTCCTGCATTATTTATAAGTACTAATGTATGAACCTGTAAATACTGTCAATAGTTCATAATCCGCAAARTAAGTAAACAATAAATAAGCACACACTTTAAAAATAATCCCCATTTATTTAAGAAAAAGTACATCAAGAGATACTTGACCTGTGAATTCACAGGCTTCATAAATAATTTTCATAAGCAATTAACATTGTACAACTAATCTACAACAGACACCATCCATAGTTTCCTAAGTGCTTAACAAGATGCTAGGTCATTGTTGCTCCCACTTACTGCTGGAACAACTGAAACAGAGAAGTTAAATCACTGGTCTGATAGGAAATCAGTGTTGGAAATAGAGACAAAGGCCCCTGACTCCTGACTCTTAAAGTCATTCTCAAGACACAGAAGGATAAACCATGATTAAAATACAAATAAAATTTGAGATAAAAAATCTTACTTGCATTGTCCTTGGTTCTTTCAACTCAAATAAGAAAAAAAATAAATTCTTGCTGATGAAGCTGATCACTATTGTGGCAGTTTGCAAATTAGTCAGATATTCCAAAGATCTGTAAGAGGAGGCCCTAGAATAAAAGTCAGATGCATAGAAATGGGACAGTAGCACTAAGTAAACTAGATCCCAGGATTGCCTGGAAGCATCAACACTGAACTTCCTGCAGAACAACGTTCCAGAGAATCCGCCTAAATGGAAAGGGACTTTTTGAGCTGTGAGAGTTTCTGCAGAAATCTCTGCATTAGCACCTTCCTTAGGCTGCAGCACGAGTGTAGCAGGCAGAGGGCTGCAGGGGCCCCTGGAAGCATGGGCTGCCTGCAGGGTCCTTGGTTTAAAGCTGCACCGGGCCCCCAGCAGCCTGGCATCGTGGCAGCACAAGGGCCCAAGACTCGTAGAGAAGGCCACTTCTCCACAGAGTCTTCATCTCTGCTATATTTATGGCTATATTTATCATGACTTCTGGATTTAACATGTTTGCGTTTCAACATAGCACCACACTGCTGACTGCTGATTAGAAATAGCACTTGTTATCCACTGCATGTAGACATACTGCCTTAAAAAGGACCAGGATTTCATGGGAGGATCTTTCTACTGAAAGAGAGATGGAAACAAAGACAGAATGAAGCCTGTTCTCCTTCAAGGGCTGTGGTAACTGTGCCTACGATACACATGTCCTGCTTTCAAAGGACTTACATATGCAACTGAACACAAATCTCACAGAGGGAAATCTGAAAGCAGAGATAAGCTGGGAAGAGAGAACAATGCTGCTTTTAGTGTGGTACCTAAGCATTTTTCATCCTTTATATCATCCAGTCATACTCACATTGCAAAGAGCTTTGTTAACTCCTACGAATGGGAAGCTTGGGACTTCAGGTCTCAAAGCCAGGCCACATGGCCCACTTGCTTTCATACTTTCCTCTTTTAGTTTTCTCTGGCAGCTGGGCTCTTCCAGCTTTCCTGTGGCAGCAGATATAGAGGTCTTTGTTTCAAACATTTCAGAAAAACAAAAGTGAAGAAAAAGGAGAGCTGCAAAGAGACACGTTGAAATTTCTCAGGAAAGATGCAAACAAACTCAACGTGAAACACATTCTGAAATATTCCATTAGGACRGACACTGCTAGAGCCTTCCAAAAATCAAATCTTATCCTTTGAAAATCCCCCTGCAGAACAATTACATGATTATTGTAGCGAGTTAGAGAATCGTTAATCAGGAAGGCATGATTCTTCATAAATAAATGACCAGGTAGCTGACTCTCCAGAGCCTTGAATTTTATGCAAAACGAACACTGACGAACATTTAATTCGCTAGCATTTTGCAGTAGTTCAAGGCAGAGGAGCTTCAGGCCCTGTGCTGTAACAGTACACAGTACTTGCAGTAGTAGGGATTACAGTGCTGCTATCATGAGACATTCACAGAACTTCTATGCAGAAAATAGCTATCAGAAGACAAACGCACCCATTCCTGCTGTTGTTCTGCCAGCTTTTCTGCCAAGCATTTTATTAAGACAGGATCTACTTTGGAGTCAAATTTATTGGCAAACCAATGCCCGTAACTCATAAGCCATCGTAATTCTGCAGCCCCATAGATGCACACGCTACGAAGGTGGGTGCCTGTGCACGGGGGATACAAGTGATCTTCAAGATAATTCCATTTCACCAAACGTGTTTTGCTTTGTAGATCTGTTATATCCTGTGCCGACCTTGGGATTTCCCCAGGGACCCCAGGAACACGTGCAAGAGTGGCCCAGAAATGTTCATCTGGAGAGTAAGTGTCCCTTGACCAGTCAAAAAAATCTTTTGCAAGAGAGCTGGCAAGGGTATATCGAATAAATTCTCGACTTAACACAAAATACGCACTGCCTACAAAAACCTCTATATTATGGGGTGGTGGATGCTTGGAAATGTTGGTTTTTACAGGCATCTGCATGTATTCATAAGGCACTTTCATTAGTTCATAGTGATAAACAAATCGTTCTCTTTTGCTACTGCTTGGCTTCATAGTCTCCAGCATATTTCCCCCATTGAGTTTTTTCAGTTCAGCGACCAACTGGAAATTCGACCTCAAAGGGAAATCTTGGCCGCACAAATTGATAACATACTTCCAGAGAACTGAGGAGTCCATCAAATCAGACAAACAGTTGAAATCTGCTTGCAGCCTTGATATATGTGCATACTCCACCGTTTCCAATTTTGATGCAATGAAAATATTGGGGAAACATTTAGCTAGATTGTTCATAGCAGATTTGAAGCTTTTTGCTGCTTTTTGATCATAATGAATGCAGTATATATTTTGATGGCTATATAGTGAATGTATAAGCCTTTCTACCATTACTGCATCTTTATGAACAACCAAAGAATAGGCTAATGGAAAATTCTCTTCCTCTGTAGAAACAGGCTTTAGATGGTATTTCCTAAGTGTACGATACACATGGCAATCACTTGTCATTGCTACAATGTCTTCATCATCTAAATCAATTATATATTTTCTTCTTATCTCTAAGCTCTTGCCAATTTCACCAGGATCTTGTTCATATATAGAGGAACAATTAATTTCATAATGGAAGTCATTCCGGAGATAGGGATACCTGTTCCTAACATAAGAAGAAGTGCTTAGGAAGTGTTCGACCAAATAAATGCCCTTATGTGGAAAAAAGAGTCTTTCAACATGGAGGAGCTTCAGCAATGCAAGCAGCCACCCTGTAAAACACAGGATCAAAATCTTCTTTCTTGCAGGGCATTTGTAGGGACACTTATGTCTCTTCATTCTGTAGAAAGACAAAGATATAGTATTTTAAATCAGGAACAACACATCAGAGGCACCTGCTAACAAAGACATGAGCACCCTAGTCTGGCTGTAGCATAAATACCAACATAGGCACTGGAAGTACCAACAAGGCACTGGAAGTCTGCAAATGGTTACTTCTGTTCATGTTATTTCAAAAACTAGCTAACTGTTGTAATTTCTTACGAGCCATCAGCTGAGGGCAAACCCATCTTGGGCATAAACACTCTRAGTTTTTTCTCCTGAGTATAAACTCAGGAAGGAGATTTTATTCCCCTGAGTAAGCCCAAGGAATCCAATGGGAGTAGCAAAGGAATCTTTTGTGATTCTGCAGAGAATGCCTGCTTAATGGTCGGTATCTCTTGTTGTCTCTAGCACAGGGGCTGGGCCATAAACAATTCCAATTAACTTCCTTCTCATCCTTTTCTATGGATCTTACATGTGTGAAGTCCCTGGGTCCAAACTTCTGAAGAAATAAAAGTGAAACCACAAAACCTCCAACCACTGGAGGGAGCAAGGGCAGGGAGGGTAGCAGCCAGCTCTAACACATTAACGGTTCTCTGCTGCGTGATGCAACTCTGCACTGTGCATTGCAAAAGCACAGATATGATGCCCTTTTATGTGGCATTTAATAATATACATCTCTGTGTAGCAACTTCCCAACTGAGGTATTACTGCAAGAAACGCTGAATGCAATGATCCTGTTTCTCTGCAGCTTTGCCTTTTACCACCTGAGTGCAAATAGCATTGTTGCTGTCACTGAATTTAAATCAGACCAGAATTCACATCCAGGTGCAGCATTAGTATAAASTCTCTTTTCTCTCTTAATGGAACTGTTCATGCACAAAACTCTCCAATATATTTCTTTTGAAAAGGAGCTGTTCCAGTATGTTTCTAAGCGAAGGAAACAGCTGCTCACTTTCCCAACTTATGTTCAGACCTGTTATTGGCTTTGGAATTTTGTAAGTGCACAATCAGCAGAGCTGCACATGCAAACGGTTATAAGTGGTATACAATACCATTACAAGACCAGAAAGGCTTCCATCCAGAACAGAATGCTAAGTGCAGCAACATCATAAGCATTTGCAAGGAAAAGGGAACACTGAGGAGGATGGTGCAGTCTCAACAACAGGAAAATCCATAGACAGCTACAGCTTGTCTCTAGGTCTGTCTGTATCCTCCAGTCCCTGTCTGCCCCCCAGGTCTGAGGCAGGATAGGGGGGTCAGGCAGACCATGATGTGCTTTGAGGTCCCCCAAGTCATGCAAATGATGATGACGCTGTGGCAAGAGCCCTGTCAGCCCCAGCATTTGACCTGGGTGGTTGGATGCATCAGAACAACCTTCCTCCTCTGATTCCTGCAATAAGCATAGTGCAAATACCTGTAATGCTCTGTGCCATACTCTCCTCAACTCTACCAACTTCAGTAGCAGCTGTGCTTCCAAATACAGTATCAAAATGAGCTAAATATTGGGTCCTTTCCCCCTCTCCTCAGTTTTACAAATGCGTAAAGTGGGGAAAAAATGCTATGACCAGAAGAAGTGGCTCACGTGTCTGCAGATTCCTCATCTACTTGTAAGATCAAGTATTGCAAAACCATATCATGAGACTAACTTAACTATCTCTAAACGTCAGGACTCAAGCTGTAGCTGCATGGTTAGAGCTCAGCCTGCAAAGACTGAACTGTTCCATTAGTTCTCCTCCCAAAGCATCCAAATAGGTCAATTCTAACAACTAACATCAAATCTCCTATTCCTAGGCAAATTAACAAACAGTCACACTTACCCAGCTGAAACTAACCTAAAATTCTGAAGTCTGGTACAATCTGGAGTCAGACCAGGACATGGAAGAATTCACTTAGACAGGACTGAGGATTTCATCTTACTATTAATGAGCATAGGACCCATATTCCTACCCCATTCATATCAGTTTTATAACAGCTATATCACTGTCACCACAGCGGTTCAGACAGTATCAGGCCAGGCATGAAGAGATGTCTTGCAACAGAAGCCTTAAATCCCATTCCTTAAGCACGGTAACATCTCTCCATCAGTGAGAGAGGTTTACCACTACCACCACCTCCCTATCCCTCCTGCTCCATCCATGGACCTATCACTTCAAATTCATATTCCCAGTCATTACTTCCTAGGCATGCCACGGCCAGGACAAGCACACGTAGTTAATATGACAAGGGCAAAACCTCTGCTCTCAGGCATGAATAGCTTGCCTCTAATGAGATTGAAGGCAGTTTCTGCAAGAGATGGGGCTTTCCTGAGGAAAGACATGAGCCTACAGAAGGGGTTGCTCAGGTTAGAAGGGTCCCCACAAATCTCGCCAGGTTTCGATTCAAGTGCAGAGCTGCTGTATGTTAAAGCCTGCAGCACTCAAAGCCAGTGGCACGGGAATGGGAACAGGCAGCACRCAACGTGTGGTAACATGCTGACCAGGAACGGCCTGACTCGCRAGGGCAGCGCAGAGCCTTATCTGAGGCAGCACCACCCAGGCATCACCCCTGCTTATGTTGTGCAGGAATGTTTTTTTTCTGATGAGAAAATTTACTATATGCAGGATTAACACCCACTCTTTTCTGTAAGAACTTTATATTAGGAAGGATGCACGGCATTGCYGTCTTGCTTTCTTTTGTAAAATGTTTGCACTTCTATGTGCACAGGAGAAGATTCCTGGGGCAATGGAGACTGACCACCCCTTGCAGCCCATACCACACTGCACAGCTGGCACATAAACACTTCAGGTGTCTAATGCAATCAGGGGACTTACTGAGCAGGCTGCAAAGTACTGCCTGATTGCAAGAAGGTAAGTGGGGTGTTCCTATTTACCCTTCACACGYGTAACGCAACAGCAGGCAACGTTCAAATAAAACAGGTATGCAACAGCAACAAATACAAGGGAAACACTTTCTTACACAACCCATAATTATAGCCTGTCACAAGGCAACTAAAAGACCACGACTCAGCAGGATTCAAGCAAGAATTAGGCAACCAGCCGGCTAAGTGGAGTATCCAGAATTACATTAGCCAAGAGAAATAGAGATGGMAGGCTAAACTTTCTGGAACCAAGACATAAGGCAATCACGAGCTGCTCAGAGATCCAACTAGAAATGTATTCTGCCCATTGCTCCACATTATGCATTATGCTTTTATCCTTTGTTGGACCAGGATGGATGCATGACATCCCTAGCTAGATGCATGACAATGGTAACTGTATTCCACTCAGAGAATGGGTTACCTTGAGCATCTTTCTCTATCTTTTCTTTCCCCTCTCTCTTTTATTTTCCTCCCTTCAAGAAGCTGTTCCGAGCAACCTTCTACACCCTCAAACACTTCCCATTATCTGGCTTTTGCAAACTGTGCAATTACACAAAAGAGGTACAGAGTGGCAGGGTGCAGAACGACACGCTCCCAAGAAAGAGGTCAGCTCACGAATACACCCTCCCAGAGGGGACGGAGCACAGACTGAGCCAATGCACTAAACTCAAGCTCTCAACCCTTACCTCCAAGGCAYCCTGAGCGAGGCCCAGCTGCCTGCGTCTGTGCAGGGCAGCGTGCTGCGTCTGGGGAAGCTCCAGACACAAGGTGCCGTGGGGCTCTGCTCCATCCCGCAGGCGCCCATTCAGCACACACACCTCACCCTCTGGCACGTTGTAGGGAATTACAAAGCTCTCCTGGGGCTCATACCACACCCATAAATCCTACGGAGCCCATAAAGCAAGAGAATGTTTCCTCAAACACTAGCCGAGAAAACTGGACTCTGACTCACCTTACCCAGGCTAACCAGAGTTAAACTTCCCACAGCTAAGCTGATAGGAAGCCTCTAAGGAAGCAGGACTAGCCCTACTCCACAGAGATTGTTCCACAGTCTCGTGAACTCACAGACTGCTAAAAGTGTTGAAAGTTATGAACAGAGCTATAGCTAGCTAAGCAGCTAGGGAGGAAGGCCAAGCAGAAAGCAGGAGCATGCTAGAAAATGCACATAAAGATGAAATCTAGAATTGGACCTTTGTTTCCACTAACTTACAGTATCGGGGAAAGAGAGCTGATACAGAAATACAAATAGATAGAMTAATACATATGTATGTACATATGCACACAAGATATGGGTATGCATATATAACATTAAACTCAAATCTATATTGGGTAGCTCAGCAAAGGTTTGGGGGAGTGAAGTCAAGTACTTACGGATCACCAGGGAATAAATGCAGAAGACATGCTACTTACTCCTGCTCTCAAACAGCTGTCATTCTGGCAAAAATTGATGCTTCAGCTTGTCAGTTAGTGAATCTTACAGCATTCTGTAAATACAAATTAATGGCTGGTGCAGTTGCAGAGTACCCGGAAGTGTGCAAACTCCTATACAGGGCACATCATAAACACGAAAAGCAGCATTTGCACCAATGCTCCAGACAGGTTACCTGCTTGGGTAAATCATACAGCACACTCAACACTGAGCTTGTGCTAGAGCACTTTAACATAGGTAAAAACAAAGAGCACCTGCAGGGGCAGAGAGGCAAACCAACGTGGTGGCTGTTTCTCTAACGGTTTTTACTATATGGATTACTATAGCACAGAAATGTCATATTTCTAAGGAGAGGCTGTAACCACTTGAAATGTGAACTGCTCACAAGGTGAAGCCCAAGGAAAAGCTAATTATAGGGAAATTAAAACCTGCTTTTAGGATTCTTTTGGGAGGAGAAAAAAAAAAGGGGGCACTAAATGAACTATAATTCTAGCTTGACTGACTCACAGCACTTGGATGCAGGGMCAGACCCCACTCCGTGCACTTCTCTGAATACACCTTCCTTTGGGAGTGGTGAGCCCAGACTGCTGGGACACCTACTGAGCATAAGAAAACAACACCCACAGTGCCCCACTGCACCCCTTCTGCTTCCCATTCCGACCCAGGAACAATCCGTGCTCCAGACTTTGCTCCTGGCAGTCAAGAATGGAAGAGCCAGGAACCAGCAGTACTGATTCCAGCAGCCTCAGGCCCGTCCCTTTTTCCCATGCCTGCCCTCCCAGCCAGGAGAAGGCCATGACCTCATCCCTGTCACCCCCCCGATCCTGCAAAAAGAAATGGTTGAGCATTTTCACTGTCAGTAACTCATAAGGTGCATCACAAGCTTTTGCTTCTGCAGTTCTGTTTTCCAAGTGGCTAGCCCCATAACGCAAGTCAAAAATATAAATTAAATAAATAAACACTCTGAAAAGGGATTCTCCTTTCCTCACTGCTGCTTGTATTCAGAGAAAATGGATGAGGGCAATGTACCCATCCAGCTGCAGTACACACTGCAGCTTTTTATCCTCATTTATTACAGAGTATTTTCTGCCCCTGGCTGCAGAGACGGCTGTCTCGGAGGCTTCTCTATTCATAAAGCCAGGCAGCTGCTCACGATTCCATCACTGCACAGAAATGAATGAAGCAATTAGGAAGAGGAGCAGATTCCATCTGCAGGCTCTCTGGCTTCAGGTGGAAGAGCAAAGCAGCGGCTGGGGGGTGGTCCTGATAAAAGCTTTCACTCTGGAACCACAGGCATCAACCACAACTGCTCTCGCTGACAGCAAGGCTCTGCCAGGCCTCTCGTGACACAGAGACTCAGGCAGCTGTTCCTAAAAGGCTTCAGAAAAGACCAGAGGTGCTGGTAACATCGGGGCGGCCTGAGCGTTGCCAGCGTCCTGGCTACAGCTCCCACTCTACAGGCTGTGTGAATAACTTTCATCTCACTGGCACTTCCAAAAAATAAAAAGCCAACCATCTTGCCTCTAAGCCAATATATTTCTTTCAATCTTGAGAGRAATATTTGCTTAAATTAAAAATTCTAAAAGAGAAACCTGAAAAAAGAGATTAAATTTTGTACAGGAAAATGTCAAAGTAGATCAGAAATTCCAAAAATCCACGTTTTGACATCACAGAATCACACAGAACAGTTGAGATTTGAGGGGACCTCTGGAGATCATCTGGTCCAATCTGGGCCTGTTTTGTGGTTTAGCTTTTTTGTTTCAGTGTGAATTATTTGCAAAACTGTGCTGGATAACATCAATAACTACTTTTTCATCTGCATTYTTCATAGTAAAAAAGTGGCTGAAAAATGTTAAATCATTCTCATGTCAAAAACTGGTAAAATGTAGCAGTGGTCTCCAAGACAAAGTCTAGGAAGAAGTGATGTTCTGCCTGCCTACCAAGATTCACGCTGTTTAAGCTGCACACTGTATGAAATTTATTACACCCTGACCTAAGCAGACTGGCTAAAGCGACTGCACCCTGTTACAGAAGTAGCAATGTCATTTCAGGTCAGGTTTGTAACTCTCCCACATTACTTAGTTTGTATTATTTATACTGCTACAACATTGAATATCTAAGATGCTATGGAAATAATAACAGCAATCAGCATATATAGATTTAAATTAGCCTTGAGCATATATACGTAAAGTTTCCTTGATTTAATTAGATCACTGCAAACTGGATCTTTTGAACTGTTGTGTTCTCCTTAGGAGGGAAAAATGAGCAGGGAGAAGACCACCACCATACCATTTTGCACAAGCTCGCAGCTCTAGAAAGGAAAATATGAGCTGTTGGTGCTGCCTGTTGGAGGAGACACAAAACAGTCAGATATTAACCTACTGAGTCTGCACATTACATGGAACATGGTAATCCAAAGGCAAATTTCTGCTTTAAAGAGCCMTCCTGCAAGGATGCAGCATGCAATTTAACTTACTGGAAACCACATTTGTTACACTGTGGTTCCCAATCCACTTGCAATCCTTCAGAATAAAGCCAAGTTTGAAGTACCACTCATATTGATTATACCACATGAGAAACCATATACCCATACTGTGGTGTCGCACATTATCTCCAGCCGATGGCTTGGCATTTTCAGAGAATATCTAGGAACATTTTAGGGCAGGTACTAAAAATCAATGCGATTCAACTTAATTACCTGTAGCATTTTTGAAGTGAATTGCAGCTTTTTAATTGGATTTGGAAAACAAAAAAAAAAAGAAAAAGCAGCAAAGAACTTGTGCTCTTCTAGAGTAACAGGACTACACATGACTCGTCTTGCCCAGCGTTGGCCAGTCTGGGCATCTGAGCTCCCTGCACAGTCAGGGAATGGCACGAGGAAAGCAGCACGGCTCAGCCCATGGATTGCCTCTCTGAACCATTTTAGCAACTGGCAGTGCAATCTAGGAACCCTGACCTGTGTATAACCCAGCAGCAATTCCTCCACAGGGGCAGAGCTGCTCAACAGTGAGGCTCAAGAGCTCCAGCCAGAGAACCTGCTGGGCTGGTAGGGCAGTCTGGGGCTTCTCGAGAACCAAGGCCGCCTCCCGCTCTGACCGATGGCCCTYGTGAGCTTCGCTTCTCTTTGAGATCCCCGTACTGAGAAGGGTTAAACTGGAATTAAACAGCCTGCAGTAAAGGACGGCTTTCCTCTGGCAGAAGAGAGAAGCTCACAGGCCTGTGCAGCATCTCTGTTTGGAGGCATGTTTCCACTTTATTAAGATCCTAATGATTTACATATGGAGGACCTAAGTCCCTGGGAGAGCCTAACATTTTATTGCTGCTCCTCACACTTTTATTTCTGTTTCCATAAGCWGCATGTACACAGAGTAACACAGAGTAGCAAAATCCAGTTTTGATAACTCAACAATGCCAACATCTTTTCTGCACAGGAGTTTGCAGCTCCTTTCACTCTKCAGCAGTAACAAATTACAGACTTTCACCTTCCTCTTGTCCTGCACAGTAAGTCTTGCCAGCAACCCATATMATCAGTCACCTCTTGAATCCTCTATCAGCAGAGCAGATCAGAAGACCAAGAAAACCAACTGTCTTTTTCACTGCAAAGGAGATACCAGCCCCAGCCCCTCCAGAAGCCTCCCTTCTATTTGGCAAATGGCTCGTATATGGCTACTAGAAACAGCCTGCCTGGGAATTAAACAGTTTCCAAATAGCTATTCCTTTAAAGTAACAGCCACATTACTCAAAGTACTCTTCTTTAACCCAAAAGTGAAAACATCTTTGTCTATCACCATTTTAACCTTCACTCTTCTCACTCTCTGCTTAATCTAGCAAACACTCTTGCAGGGCAAAGACAAACAAGAAAAGCAGTGAGAGTTCAGAAACTACTTTTGATCAAGACCACGCGTAATTTTCAGGCCTAAAGCAGCATCTGGTTAAAAGCTTGGTTTGACCAGTCTGAGAAATGAAACATCATTGCACAAAAGTTATTTGGATACCCTTCCTCCAACTTCTCCTATGCACTGTTGATGCATATCCTGTTTCTCTCTGCTTAAATTTGCCTGCTTATTAGGAGCTCATCTACCACAGGTTATCTGAGATTATACGGAAGTCTGCATTCCATTTCTTTATTGTACTTCTCCTGCTATAGCTTGTGCTGCACTAAATGCAAGTGCTTCACTCATGAAAGGGAGAAGCTGCCAAGTAGATCTATGCAGATCACAAGCCCTCTGGACCTTCCCAACCATGTTCCCTAATGGGAAGCCCAGAGCGGGAGCAGCTGGGACACACTAGAAGCCTTCCAGCTGGCAGAAGGGTGAAGATGCTGCTCTGGGAGGTGCTTTTTGTCAGTTGACACTGCAGGGCTCTCAGCTCAGCCTGCAGGAAAGGAGGTCCAGCTGCAGTCCCAAAAGCAACAGAGGCAACAGCGGAGCGCACGGAGGGCAGAGTTATCTGAGGAAATTCATAATGTGTCTGCCTACAATAATCAATGCACTACAACTTTCCTGAGGAACATAAAATATGTATCAGCTGGTATCTACTGCCTCTCTTACACTAATCTCTATCAGTCCTTCCTGAAGGATATTCTACTTGTTCTCTGAGTAAATACAATTTAAAGTTCCAAACACATACACAAAAGCCACAAACTCCTTAAAGCACATCCCTACACTTTATCCCTATATTGTTCTGTTTTTCCACTTTGGTGATGCCCATCTGAGAAGGCTGGAGCTCCCAATCACTGTAAAAGCTTTTGGTGCCAAGCCAGGCACAGGTGGCAGGAACCAGTTCTTCATCCACATGGCCCAGCCCAGGCCAGTTTTTGGGACCGGTTACACCAGAGCGAGGAGGGCCAAGGCACACTGGCTGCTCCCAAGATAAGGGTTCCTGAAAAATTCAAGCAGAAAGTAGGCAGTACTCTCTCATCTCAGGGAGTCTGAAACACAGAGCGCTCGCTTTAAAATGCCACCACAGGGCAAGAGGACTTTGTGCTGGTCACACAGCAAAAGTTAAATGAAACGGTAAGGACTGAAGGCAAGYGTGTGAAAGGAAGCAGGCACAGCAGATGTAGGGGAACTGGAGAGCCTCCACCCCGTTATATTTCTTCCCTCATGTGAAAGCACTTCTGCAGATGCACTGCAGGAACCAGGATCCTCATTCACCATTTTTGTAAAGAAAAGGGAATAGACTGAGAAAAGCAAGAGCACCACAGCAGAAGTTGGGAATGATGAAAGAGTAGAATGGAGAGAGGAATCAATGAGGGGCTTTCATGTAGGCAGCATTAAAACAAAATGCAAAGAGAGCAACAAAGCAGGTGCTTTGTCTGCCACGCCACTCCTCAACCCCTGGAAGGTCTCTGAGGCAAAACCGGTGTCTCCATTTTTCTCTGAAAACCAGGATATAGTGTATACCAGTAAACCAGTGACATTACCTTCTAACAGCAGGACCAACAGGAACACTTCTCTGTCCTCCAGGCAAAAAGTCTTTGGGAAAAGACTTCCTCTCTTCTCTCTCTGATAAAAGATCTCTGTTTGCTTAAATCACTCCTGCTCCTCACAGCAATGCAAATTTGGTTGCTTCCACTAACAGCTTTGCAGAAATAAGTAGTTACTTCCTTCTGTTTTCCTCTCTACTCATTACAAATCAAGTCAGTTGATAGGTCTCTGGGGGAGGTAGAAGAGACAATGTTCCCAGGAAGCTGGGGAAGGAGAAAAGTACTGATGAGCTTGACTAAACTTTTCTCTCTCTTTTTTTTGTAAAGTTGTAAAGAAGTTTTTGTAAAGGCTGAAGAAAACTCTCATCTCTAGCAGATTATTTCATGCTGCTAGCTGGGAAAGTTAATTTATTTGTGTATTAGTACATACTGCTCCTAGCTGGTTATTTTCATTGCAAATTGATGTATTGACAGTGATCTCAAAGCTTCTGCAGCAGTACTTTTTATTGGTGTTAAATCTAGATATGTTGATTCTATCAAGTTTGTCTGTTTTTCCATCCAGTTTTCTGACTTGCACTTCCCTGCACTGGGCCATGCAAAAGACAGCAGCCCAGCAGATGTGAACCTGGCAAGGAGGATTAATGTAAGAGAGGGTGGAAGTTTCCTGCTAGAAAGGAAGGCAGGAGAAAGTTCCTACTTCTATAGAAAGGCTGCAACTTGCAGCTCAATACTGTTCTCTGCTTCCCCAAACAGTGCTTTGGAGATCACTTCACATCTCTACCAAGCTCCTTGCAGAAGCTCTTCCGTGAGCCCTGGCTGTAAATCCAGACTTCTAGGCATTCCTTCCCAAGTCCAAGTCTTCACAACTCAAGCTGTCAAATCAGTAACAAGGTTTAACTTCCACACCTACCTCCTGAACTTTGCTTTAAGATCCTTCCTTTGCTAAGTCCTTTAGGATGCTTTGTCCGAGAAGAACCACACAAGCCCAACCAGCTCAGTGGTGGTTAAACAGAATCCGGCTGCCTGCTCCATCCTGCTGGCAGCCACAGCACTCAGCTTTACCTATGTTTCAAGCGAGTGCGAACCCGTATGTACAGGAGTAGCAAGGACAACATTATCACCTGCAAAGACAGGAAAAAAAAAATGACAGCTGAAAAGTAGTGACTATCAAAGATTTGCATGATAAGCCACAGAAGACATTATTTTTGTAATAAACATATATTATGCTTACTCACATATTATTTCTAAGGACTGAAAAGATGGAAAAAATCATAAAAAGAATAAATTATGTCACAGCATCATAGTTTCCTTCTGCAACAGTGTAACAGAATTTGTGGAGAGGCAAAAAAGCATCAGACATGACGAGTGTGTGTCAAAAGCCTTACTGAAATGAACTCGCACAGCATTTCCACAAGCCRGCTGGGGAAGTGTAGAAGATATTGGAGCTACAAGGCTGCTAAGAGGAGCTTTCATCTGGAGACACACCAAAAAAAGGAGGTGAGATGCAGGGCCTAAGCTGGTGAGCTCAGCTGGACCCAKATGGGGCCCTTGCAGGGGAGGGGACCTGTTGCAGCAGAGGGCAAGGGCCTTCTCTCTGCTTGCTGCAGCCTCCATTCACAGCGTGGTGGTAGCCACAACTCTCAGCGACGGGACTGAGCAACAACCTGCTACCTCCGATCCAGAGGTGAGAGCTCATTTCCTGAGCTGGCTCCTTCCAGCCTCACGGGTCCCCCAGTTTCATGTCTCCAAAGCCTTCCTCATTCCTCAGCACAAAATAGCCTCCTTATTGAAGCAAGACTGGAATTTTCAGCTACTGCTACCGTATGTTCAGTCCTGGCGATACTTTTTGAAACTTTGTTTAGATAGGATGACCTGTACTGCAAGATCATGCACATATGAGTACTTTATATGGTATATGGTGTCTCATATATGGTAAAAAAAAATGGAAATATTTSTTGTGGTACAACTACACTTCCTGTGTTTAAAGGTTATAAAGAAATTTGAGAAACTATAAATTATGTTATTCATATGTACAACAAACAAACATCACARTATATTCCCTTGAAGTACAAGGGAAAATACACCCCCCATCGAAGGTGTAGTTCTTAAATGTTTTTATGTTTCAATGTTTATATGTTTCAAAGACTAAAAATAATCTCTGTCTCTCCATGCTGAATTCAACCCAAGTATTTGCATACTAACCTCTTGCTCATCAGCCCTTTAGTTCACACAGATTTATAAACTGCTTGGGCATCTCTGTGGAGCAGAGATTTGTGCTGCGTTCTCCCATTTGGTGGGATTCTCCAAAGGGGGTTTTGGGTACTGCAGGTCCACACACCCTCTAATATTCAGATTGCCCTTGGAACCAGCAGTCCCGACACAGCTCGATGGACCTAGTAGCGTGAATTCACAGGGCAGGAAGAGTATCCGAATTTGGTGTAGACGTATCAAACACCCTGCTGCGTGACAGTAGCTGACTGAGGTCCACAGCTGAAAATTGTTTCAACAATGTTAATATCAATTATATGAATTGATAAAAAGAAAAGGAACGTGGCTATTACAGGGATGACTGAAACCTCCTGCAAGATAAAAGCTCTCAGCACATGTGAAATCGGAAAAGGTCTTCAGATAACTGTGCTGCTTCTGCATGAGATGTGGGCTGTCAACTTTTCCTTGCCTGAAAGCAACCATACTAAAAGGCCCCTGTCAAACAACACTGCACCACACAAAGGCATGCAGGTCAATCACGGTCTGCATATATCAGTCCAAAAGGAAAAGGTCCTTTATCAACATCAGTGAAACCCGCCAGGCCTGTGGGCAAACTCCCTCACATGCTAGGCAGGCCATATCACTGTTCAACAGCAAGACAGAGCACGAGGACATCCGCGTCTTCAACAAAGATCAGGGATGATTCGTACTCCATCATTTGGGGCGTGGAATGGCCACTTAATAAAGCATCTTTCTTTGTATGATGCGATTTGGAAACTCCAGTTTCTTCACAGCTGTCCTTTAACACCTGGGGCAGAGACACCTGCCCATAGCATTTTGTCATGTTGCAGGTCACTGAGCTGTGGTTCCTTTTCTAATTTTTCAGAGCGAGATCTGATGAGTCTTGACTTGCTGACAGTTATACAAAACTTATCTCCCTTGCCACCCGGTGCCCCGCAGTTCATGTTCCAGAAATGAGCTTCTTTGTGACTCATCTCCTGCATCTCTTAGTTCCTATCCTATTGATATTTCCTGGGAAACCTCAAATACTAAACAGTCACTGTTTGACTTCTCATGCCTTTCTGAGCCTTAATGTAAACTGTGGCTAAAGCCTTTTTAGCACCTCCTATTACCCCAACCAAACAGATTCCATGAGTCAGCCTGGACTAACTGCACCAGGAGAGCTTCAATTCCCCACCATCTTTCTACCTAGCATTTCACTATGAGCTGTGTATGTACACAGAAACTACCAGAAATAAGGGCTGAGCATTTGTGTCAGACCCTCCCTGCTGCTCAATTCCTAGCTTCCAGCAACAGCTAACATGTTTCCAAAATACTTATTTTTCCTCCATCTAACTTTCCTAAAGAACCCTCAACCATCAGCTGATGACACTGRAGATATGTGGGACCACCAACCTTTGGACTTGCATGTTTGTTCTCAACAAAAGTGTCAAGATCTCCTTGGCCTCCCTGAATCCTGTACATTAGCACTGAGTAGTTTCTTTACGTCTAGCGACAGCATCTGGCAGGACTCTTTGTATTTTTTGAAATTTGCTTTGGCTAACTCTCCCTGGGCTAGCTGGACTACTTCTAAAGAAGTTCAGATAGCTGAGCCAATAAGCCACAGACAGGCTGGTGGCTAACATATTAAGACAACAAATAGCATATGCAACACAGGTTGTCATCCAGAAAGTCCAGACAATCGTAAGTTAAGAGGATTTTAGCATCCAGTCCCCTTTCCCGCATTCCCACAACAATCTGTGCCAAACAGAGCAAAGACATAGTAAAAGCTCCCTTACTACCAYTACTGCATTTTTAAAAGTTGTAATCCTTCATAATTGCCCATTTTAGGCATCATGAAGCAAAAAAGCATTAGACACTGTTGTTAATGATCTTTATGTGCCTTTACAGGTGGACAGCACAGAAATTCACTAAAGCTGGATAAAAATGCACCAGTCTCAGGTATGTAAGACCAAAAGTCTCAGATTAACTTAGCTGTTAAAAGAGAAGTGATGGGTATGAGAGGAGAGGCACATTAGACCCCACGTATAGGGTCCATCCATCTCAGAGCACCCAAATGCAGATGCATGGGAAGTGGAGAAGGTGCAGGCAGAGTGCACTTGCATTCCAGTATTTTTCTCTACCTATTCTTTCAACCTCCTCTTCTGGCTCTGAAGTTCACAAAGTCCCCGCTTTTGCTTTGGTGCCCAAAGCATTTTTCCTCCAGGAAGTCCAGCTACTTCTGAACCCATGGAAATTTTCTGCTATTCCAAAACCTGCCAGGCAAAGCACTGTACTGTGTGACCCAGGAGCTGTGTAGAACAACTTTGTTTGTTTGTTTGTTTTGTACCTTCCGTCTTTCAGTGTCATCTGATTGCTGTAGCCCTGTTCTGAGAAAACAGCAAACGACTGTTCCTGCTTTACCACCTTCACTCCAGGGACAAGTTTATCTACCATGGTCTCACTCAGCTGTTTCCCTTCCAGGCTATCAAATACTAGAGGGTCAGTAGCGAAGGGAGAGGGAAAAAAATGATGACGATGATTTATGGACCAGATGTTTATAACAATTCAAGGGGACACATCCCCGGATGGGGCACACGGGAGCAGTTAAATTCAAAAGCCCTATTACACAAAACTTCAAGGAAAACTTCCTTTAAAGCTTCCTTCCACGAGCTTTCCTCTGGGACCAGTCAGGTTTGCCCTGTGGAGAAACCTAAACTTCTGATTTCGCTTCCTGAGGAAAGTAAGTTTTCTTTCGTGGTGCTTCGCTACTCTCATTTCCCTACAAGAAATAAAGAAAGAGAAGAAAAGCGCTCTTCCTGTACCGACGCAGGGAGTAGGGCGCCCCGAAGGAAGCACCAGACTAACGGTGCGGTCTTGGGCCATTTCCTGAGGGGTGCCCGAGCCCGAGACGCTCCCGCGGC
>PTEX01000123.1:1431580-1512534 GCA_003342815.1 Eudromia elegans
GCGCGGGCCGCCCGCCGCCGCCGCAGCGCCGCGGCTGGAGGCGGCACAACTTTGTGCGGGGCCGCGGCCGAGCCCCGCGCCCCGGCACCTCCCGCTGCGCGTGGGGAGCGGCAAGAACTCGCCCCTCCCGTCACCACCTCCCCATCGCCCCCTCGCCGTCAACAGGAGACTTCCAAGTCTCATCTGCGCTATTAAGCTTAAGGAACAGTTTAAAGTAAAAACTACTTCGTTTCTGTACCCTAATTATAAAATACTTACCAATTTGTTGCGAGAATTTATTCCAACTCCTATAGCAACATTATTCTGCATTATTCTGGTATTTCTTTTTGCTTCTTCCCCCTCCCTGTTTTCAGTAGTATTTCATAGGCAGCACCATCAAAAAGCCAGCGGSGATTTGCATCTTACAGCACTTTAAATATCCTTCCAAAGCTGGCCTTTATTCCCACATTTCTCCTACCTTATCTGTTCTTCCTAAACAATGCGGCTCTGCGCAGCTGTGTGCTGCGTGCTGATCCTCTGCCTGGCGTGCATGTAGCACCCTCCACACCTCTGGCTTTGTCTCCGTGCCCCTCTACCCCTGCTCTCCCCTCCTCATGCCATTTCATAACCTATGGCCTCTATAATGCAGGAGGTCAGATTATCACATYGGTCCCTTCTGGCCTTAAAACCTACGAGTCGGTGTCCTATTGTCTGCCTCCCAGCTGCTTATCTTCCTCCTCACTCRCAAGCTTTTGTTTTGTGCCTTGCATTCTTCCTCAATGGTATTAATCTTCCCCCTGATTTTTTTTTTCATATCATCTTGGTGAAAAAAAAAAAAATCAGTGGAAATATGAATCCGAAATTGTGTCTTTTGTTCCCTACACCGTCTCTTTTTCCTCTGATTAYCTACCTGGATATTAGCAGCCAACAGAATGCCAGCTTTTTGTATTCTTTGCATTGCATGTCCTATTCTCCTTCATTCTGSTCTGCACAAAACATGCACTAATTCAGAGCCAAAGAGCAGAGAAATGGTCTGCTAAATAAGAGAACTGACTATGACAGAAACACAAGGAGCTGGGAGGACSTAACCCCTGCTGTTCGCTGCATGCGAGTGGGGCGATATTACTCTGCTGTACTTGGGATGAACGCTAGTTCCTTATTTTTGACCTGTAATAACAGCTCACTTTTCATGCAAACGGACACTTAGCACAAATTTTAACAGAGGAAACAAAACATCTTATTCATGATTGCATGACTCTTGTCTKGTCCTAACAGGTCTTTACATTAAAAAAAAAGGTTCAAGGAGACAGAATATGGAAAATTCATTATTTAGGAGGTATAACCCTATATTTGTTAGTCATATTAAAACAGATTATGTGGTCAAACTAACGGCCTTAAGACATTTACATAAATATTCAGAAAAAGTTATAACTTACTTTGACAGTGGTGTCAGTAAATGACAGCAGCTTTCATGTAAGACTTTGCCTTTTCATCTTTTCACCCGTCTTGAATCAACCAGATTTTCTGACATTGTCTCTCATTATTACCTTAGGTCACATAATTATGTTTACACAATGAACCAAAAGYATTACTATCAAGTCCTTCCAACTTTTACACGTTAATTTTATTAAACATCTTATAACAAAGAAAAATGTCAGACAAACTCATAAATAATTTCGTAGTAATTTTAACAGTCAAAAAGATTTCACTTTTAGTAAGGAACTGACACCCTCTTCTATAAATATTTTGAGCTGTTTGAATGAACAGTTATTTTAAACCWATGTACCTTTACGTTTGCTTTGCTGCAGGGGCTGTGAGAAGGTTTCCTTTTCTTTCTGAGTGGAACCTTTATTAAACACCTATCACTCAGTAGGTTTTTACTTTTTTGGCTTCTTGGCAGTTTGCATGTTTCTCATCCTTACAGTCCCATACAGTAGTGATGCATCCTAGGGCACAGTATTAACATCCTGCCCATCAGAACCCTCTCYCTCTCTCTTTCTTAAACCTTTTTCTGCCTAAGACACTAATAAAATCCCTGCAGAACAGCTCTTGCCACTCCAAATAGCTAGCTGAGCTTGTTATATATTGACAGGAAAGATTCCTCATCCCATTTGCTGGAGTTAGGAGAAGTGGGTGTGATTATTATATCTCTCCTTATATTCCACATAATGGAAAAATGAGAATGCAGTTGGAATGGAGATAATTCTCACAACAGTCAAATGTATATAAAAGTGTTACTGAGGTAGATTCACATATTGTAAAATTAAAACAAATAGAAATCCTCCAGAGATCAGGGTATCTAAGATGCTTTTAGACTGAAAAATTAATTTACCAGAAATGAGCTCATTGTATTTCCTTCCATATGCTAGCACATTTTCTGCCTATCAGATGTATTTGGTTGGAACATCAATGGAATTTCCCCGAGAGCCTTCTTTTAACYTCTCACAGCATACACCTCCTCTCAAATGTCTACATATAACCCTACCATGTAAAGCAAAGTTGCTTGCGATTTCCAAAGCTGCCCATCTTGATCTTTGCCTAACCAGGCAGCTTATGTTATAACACAAACATCTGCAGCCACTTCTGACAGCATACGCTCAGGCAGACTGCTTCTGAAGTTACATGTGAAAAGTGACTATTGGTGTTGATACCTAACTGCTTCCATGGAGCCACACMGAGCAGGGCCAGTTAGGGAGCTGTGGAAATCAGCAGAGTTTCATACAAAATTATCAGCATGCAATACAATTCTCAGTGAACACCAGTGCAAAACAGGTCCTTGTCTACATCTACATTTCATAATTCTACAGAACAAAATTCAATACTGACAGTTATTTTTACCTACTGCAAAGTACCCTCCAGCTCCTCATTTATCTAAGGAGTTTTTCAGTTCACTCCAAGTGCTGGGCAAATGATCTATCAAAACAATGGTAATAAAGCACTTAATTCCAAAAGTTCAAATGCTTACTCTTATGCGAAGATGAAGCAAAAAAACCCTCAGCATGCAAGAAGTCTTTAAAATCCAAAATCTTCACATTCTTTGTAGAAATTCCAATGTTTTTCCATTATATGGCACGGTAGAAACTCATCTTTATGCACTATTACTATCTCATTGAATAGAAGAAAATGCATCAGATTTTCTAATGAGTTGAACTGGACAGGTGAGCCTGTTGAAAATGAAAGTGAATGATTAGCAAATTTATATTAAAATAATAGAAAGTAATTCCTAGCACTATTATCTAGATTAACAGCTTTTTAGAAGCATGTAAAGTTCCCTGTGCCTTAGGAATCCTCTAACAGCCGTGTAATCTGTCGTACAGGTACAACATTGCACCCAGACTTCACTGAGACAAGGGCACACTTACACTTTTCGGTGCCCAGGATGTGAAAGCAATCCTGGCAGCCATTTCTAACTATTGCCCCCCTGTGGAAATAGGTATAAAAATGCACTTTTTCAATATTGCTTGAATTTCACTTTTATCTCCACAAACGGTAAGTTTACCCTACTTGTCAAAAATAAAGGAATCCCTCTCATCATGCTCTTCCTACAGTCCTGAGGGAACTGTATAAAGGGGGAGAAGCACACCTGAATACAAGAAACTGCAGGATTGAGCAACAGCTATTTGCAGTAGTTAAATATCTGCTGGACTGAAGCAACTACTGTGATGCATAAACTAAAGCATTACTGTCACTGCAGGAGAATCTGACCTTTGAGTTTCTATTTTCACAGGTAAAATCAGTAACAATCTAACATCAGTACAATCCAGCAGTAACAATTTTACAGGATGTTTTCCTCCATAACAGTACAGAATGCAAAAGCCGTTCTGGTTTTCAGAGGTATTTGCTTTTGTGCATCTTTTGTCCCTATCCCTTAATTTCCTTTTCACAAAACATCAGCTAAGCAGCTAAGGTGCCACARCCATTCCAACACAAAAACTGTCAATGTGGATAAAACTGACATATTTAGCAGCTGCTATTAAGGGAAGGAGGGAGTGTTTCATAAAAGGGATGGCCTCTACTTTTATGAAGAAAATAAAACCAATGTTCAGATAATATTCAAATATTTTTAGGGGCAACTAGATCAGCCAGGTCTAATCAAAKTGCTAAAATGCAGATAATGTCTGTTAGAAGCTACACTAGTTGTTCATTTAGCTTGCACTTATTTCTTGCCTAAATGTGACATTGCAAAAGTTAAGTCTTCCTCTTTCAACACCATTTCCCAATTGTATCACCTACTTTGCTTTTAGAATTGAACATAYGATGCTCACGCACCTGACAGCATTGATAAGTCCCAATTGAAAAGAAAAAAAAAAAWYRGTGTATCTTCTAGAGTTTCTTTAAGCCTAGTGTATCTTCTTTTAATCTACATCTCATGCTCAGTGGGGATTTGCCTGCTACTTCCTTATTTCAAGGATCTCACCACCCAAAGCAGCAGGGTGGAGTGACAGATGATAGCTCCGTGTTCAGAGTCACAAACACTTAGTCTTGCACGGCAGAGTATACACCATTCCATGCCCGTAACATCCACAATAAAATAATCCACCTTCAGTGAGAATAAGATTTCATTCAGTATYTTAAGTCAGCTAAATCATGCTATTACATAACACGTAATGGAACAAAAAGCAGGAGGGAGATACAGTCTGATATCTAGGGTACATTCAAGTGCCCCAGACAATGACAAACATACAGCCTGTCATRTCCAGGAGGTGGTGACTGCAGTGCTCCTCACACAGCGTCTTTACTCTCAATGAGCAGTGGTTAGTTACAACACTGAAGTAAGAAATCACCTACCAGGTCTGCCAGAAGAAATGTGTCCAATAGCACAAAGAGAAATGCTTGCATGAGAAGCTATGGAAGTTATAACAACAGTGTTCCCACCTCCTCCCTCTCTTCCTCCCCTCTTCAAAAAAAAAAAAAAAAAAAAAAAAAGAAATCAGTTTAGGGATTTTTTCATACATGGACATGTTTATGGCATAAAATGTGCTGAAAGGTAGAATCTTTAAGGTAGAATCTGCCACAGCTCACTTGGTGCCAATTCCCACAGTAATTCCCATGACAGGTGTCACTACAACCTTTTCTGATTTATTGGAAAAAAAATCCTTTTCCTCCTGAAATGTCCATATGTTGTTTCTATGCACAGGAAATTTTATTGCCAGAGTCTTAAGCTAATTTAACAACCTATTTTGTGAAACCATATCTGGAGGAAATAAATTATTTTTCTTTACTTTTGAAAATGTTTTCTTTGGTAATAGTGCCTTTTTGTGTAGRAATTCTTCTCAATATGTACAGATAAATAGATATGTATCTCGAGAACACGACATATGATTGCTTTAATAGTGAACTTGGGTCTAAAATACTGCAATTAATTGCTGTGAAAATGAAAAGCTCTTTGTTATTAGCAGATTTCAGGCAATGCTATGCGTATACATCACAAAGCTTTTGAGAAGTTTTACAGAGCACATTAGATCAGTTGGCACAGACTGGAACTTGTAACCTCCTTAAATCAGCAGCTTTCAAATTGTTTCTAGGACTCAGGCTGTGAAATAAACAACTTCTGCTGAAAGACCACAGGCATAAACTCTCTGCTGCCCAATTCTTAGCCCCCAACATGTCTGAAAAAAATTTAATGTTTGAGCCCTTTACCTACCATTCTCACCAAAAAAACCTAGTTCACATTTTCTAGAACGTTTTAAAGACCAAGTCCTCTGCCTTGACACCAAGACTAATTCTTTACTTGTGAACAACAGGAATTGGGAGGAAAAGTATCGACAGGAAGGCTAYCTTCACTTGTTCATGGACATTATTTCTGCAAAAAATAAAATAGCTGGATTCATTTCAGCAGGTAATTCCATCTCTTTCTGTTTTGCCAAGTTTTCAAGGGCTTTTCCTCTTATTTGGTTATTATTCTGTTTTCTTCAGTCTAGATAAAATGCTAGATTGAATAAGTAATGGTTCTTATTATTAGAACCAAAGTTCTTTCCTACAATAAAGATTACATAGAGTAGAAAAGAACTGTATATCTGGAAATATTTTCTTTGTATTTTAACAGATCCAAATTGACCTTTTCTGTTACTCTCTACTTTTGAAAATTAATAATATGTCTAGATGGAAAGGGATTTGCAAGCATGACGAGAGATGAAGAAWTCATGCCTTTTATTCTTAAAAAAAAAATCATTTTTCCCATTAGAAGAGCTGTTATCTAAATCTTCTCCAAAAATTTACAGTAGAATGACTAGAATATATGCGAATACCCATCTGGAAATGTATACAGACTTCTGTAAAAGTCTATATGAAAGAACGAATTCATAAAGAAAATATAAATACTTTAACAATATGACGCCTAATTCTATTTTCCTACTACAAATATTTTTATACATCGTGACCTTTTAGCTTCACAAATCTAAACCTGGATGAAGATCATAATTCTGTTTAAATAGAAAAATTACTGGCTTTTTCAACAAGAACAAATGTATTCACTATTATCCTTTGTTACAAAATGAGTAAGATTGTTTTAAAAGTATTACTGGGAGACCGCTTTTTGGTATCACTTACAGGCTGCAGTTTCCCACCATATGTTTTTTTCTTTTAAATTCTATTACTTTGAATTATTGTATACTTGCTTATACAGTGATTCACTTAGATACTCTTTTCAAAGTAAAAGAAAATTCTTTTGAAACATTTTATTTACTGTGTACGTAGTGTGTCAAGCTAATGGATAAGACAGTCTCAGGGCCAATCTTCTACAATTAAAAAGAGACAACTTATTTTAAAATTCTTGAAGTTTATAAAACACTGAAGAGCAGATTGGAAGAATCAAACAGAAGATAAAGCAGAAATTAAATTACAGCTTAGGTCAAAATAACTATTTGAGAGAAAAAACAGTAACTTTTTTTTTCCCCTCACACTAGCATAATCTACAGGATCTGTGACTCATTCAGYGGGTTTTATGTGTAGCCTTAGAGCAACTTTTAGAGTTTTCCCCCAGGTTATTATTGTGGTATGWCTTAAAAACTGAATTGTCTTTTGTTTAGAAGCTTTGTCCCAACTTTGTTAGAAGTTACTCTAGAAATAAAAAAACAGAAGTGCGAGCCGAAGTGTCTGAGGGCTCACCAAAGCGAGGAGGATCATCAGATCACAGGCAACCATTTGACATTGCCAGAGTGCAGTGTCAAGAGTGCATCTTCTCCTTTAGAAATGTTTCAAACAGGACCGTAGCTTGCTGCTCTCGAGGCTGGCTGTTTCCCTCTCTTTTACTGTTTTCACAAATAAGATAGGAAAAGATGGATGTGTGTAATAGGAAGATTATTTACATATCTAATTGTCTCAGTCTTCTCTGTTTTCACAGGACCATCAAAGCTGATGAAAATGCTATAGATTAGTTGATGAATTAAGAAGATGCATTGATTTTCAAAGAATTTCTTTTACAACTCATTTCACAAAGTAAAAATGCCAGAAAGCCAATGTTTAAAGTTACTAATYAGGAGTCATTTTTCTTACTTTTAGCTCGGTTTACTAAGGAAATAAGGTTTCTGCACACAGCAAAGAGGGGAAACAGTCTCAGGCAGCAACAATATAGAGACCAACCAGATATATAGGAAAAAACGTCATTGTGAACATAGTTCATTGTTGTAACAGGCCATACAGAGATGCTGGGAAAAGACCTTGGGAGACATTCAGAATCTGACTGGACAAGCCACAGGTAACYTAATCTAACTCGGAAGTTAGTTCTCCTCTGAGCAAAAGGTTGGACTAGAAAAGTCCAGCGTGTGCAATAATTCTGTGGGATCACACTGACTGCCTCCTAGCCACTTCTGAAGCGATCTGCCAGTTTCAGACAAAACTGGCTTCCAGTTTTGTAWGAAATCACAGATTTTCAATTACTAGAATTGAAAATTCTAGTATTCTAATAATTCTAGAATTACTAGAATTATTAGAACAGGCTTACATGACATGTAACTCAGGAGCATTTTTCTTTCATTTCTGGGCTCCTAAAAAAAAAGGATTTTTTAAAGGTCTTGACAGTCATTTAGCTCGACTCTAAACCAGTCACAATCAAATATTCATTATTGTCTGATGATCACACAACAGTAAGCAGAGGATTTTGGAAAGGACGAGTGTGTTGTTGGCATGTGCCCGTATTACAGCCATGGGTGTGCAAAGTTCTTGGAAAACAGAGACTTTTCCTAAAGCAAATGTCTGGAAGGTATAAATACTATAAAATATTTTTAAGTATTTTGCCTATATATCTTAAAAAAAGAGAACACAGTACACATTCAAATACCATCCAAGATTCATTTTGAAGCCAGAACTCAAGTAACAGCARTACTCTGAAATGTCTAGGAGATGGAAAAATATCTAGGTGCAGTTATTCATCTACCATCTCACTTTGTCTGCAAAGCACAGAATATAAAGTAAATAGAATATATCTTCCCATCTTTTACAGTCACACAAATAGGGACATGATGTAGATAACAGAATATTCTGCTACAGGTTATACATAAAACTCATTTGTCAGATGCTGGGATTTTTTGACACTTCTTCTCTCGTATGTTATTATTGTTAGTATTATTGCTGGTGATGATGTACTACTATTTCAACAATACCCAAATCTGAAGATTTATTTATGCTTAGTCAAGCTCCTTTAAGTCATGACATTTGGGATAAAGCAGCAGTTTTAAATTTGAGGCTCTTCGCCTGTGTCCTTATTTCTAAATTACTAAACTACATTCATTATCTTTCTCAGCTTTCCTCCAAAAACACAAGGACGAACTATTAGGGTTTTCCAGTGAAAGGAGATTCTGAACTTTCATACTGCACTTACTAAAAGTGCACTTAGGCTGTTATTTTAAGCCACTTCACTGAAATCTGAATGTGAAATTTCTAATACCAACATCTGCTCTGCAGATGACATCTGCTATTCAGATGACATCTGCTCCTTAATCCTTGTTTATTCTTGGTCATTTTTTGCTAAACATTAAGTCTCTATTACATGTGTCAGAAAACAGAGATAAATTCCAAGCTATGTAATCACAATCTCTTCTGCATTCTTTCATACAGACAGCCCAGAAATAATGTTTTATCTCCTTAATATTCTGTTCCCACTCATACTTGAATAGAGTAATTACAGCTTTCTGCTAGCATGACTCTAGAAGAGACTAAAGGTCCAGACTCAAAGAAACATACAAGTCTAAAGTTAATTTTAGTTAGGATTTAGATGGCTAAATCCAAAATTGCAGTCCTTAAAGATTCTACTAAAAATCTGCATTGCTCTCAGACTTCTCTATTTCATTWGCTCTTCATTTTTTTTGCCTTAATGTTACTTAGTTGCCTAAAATCCTGTTGCTGTACAAACCTGGAGGCACCTGAATCTCATAGCACCAAAAAGTTGGTACCTTTCCTATATTGTTAGCACTCACAAAGTAGGAACTCCTTCATACATCTTTCATAGTAACCCTGATTTGATTTGGGTTTTTAGGACATGCTTCCTAAATTKGGCTATGTACAAAATTCCGTGGTAGATGCTTTTTTCTAAAAAGAAAGATGACTAAAAATGGATGATTAGAAAGAAGGACTACAGTCTGTATCATTTTCTTTCAACTTTCCCATCCTCTTCATACCACAGTGACCACCATACTGAGCCAAGACATGGGAAACTGAAGGGTTGAATGGGGATCCTTCTCCTCTAAAAACACTCAGACTACCAGGCCCTAGCCTTCTCTWTTAAGGATGCTCCAGGTTATCCAGAAAAAAAGTACAGTTCATCAATCCAGAAAGACAGGATCAATTCCTTTAARAAAATCAGAATAAACTTCTACTTTACAGAACACATACAGGCTGCAAGTGTACCAGAAAATTAGACAGCGCTTGGGAATGTCCCTGGGTGCATGGCACAGAGTAACCAACATCCATGCTAAGAAGCTCTCACATGCTTCCAAGCAGGCTCACTGCACGCAAACTGCTCTTCRGGAATGTCACTGTGAACATGCTATCAAACCAGGCCCCAAAATTCTGCGGGAAGCGCCTAAATGTTCCCAATTGTTCTCACAATATACCAGTGCAGATTAACCATCTTTTGGAGCTTCTAAGGCACTGCCTGATTTCCCAGTGTACGTGTGGCCACACAGCATCTGAAATGGAACCGAAACCAGGAATGTCTCCTTTCTAGCATGATCATCATCATCTTTGGTATTTCCTCCTCCAAGTTCCCACCTAAGGCTGATGATTAAGCACCACTGTCATCCTAAACTATTTATGAGAAAAAAATTAAYAGAATCAGAGCAGTGAAATTCATCACCTGGATGCGCTTAGCCTGACACAAATAAATGGTGTTTCAAACATCAAATTAGGTATTTAAATTACGATATTTGAAATTACTCTTAGTAGGTTAAGAACAGATTGAGCTTGATGCTCACGTGAGCTGCACCGACTCCTCAAGTTAAAATAATGTCACAACCATCCAAAAGATCYTTCCACATCTAAGTGCCATTGACTATCAAGTTTCTCTGAGAATCCATTATTTATCAAAATTAAGTTAAAATTCTTAAGTCTGCTAGGCAGTTCTGAAAAAGTTGCTCAGTGTTATATGTCAAATTAATACGCTCTGTTTCTGACGATTTGCTTATTTTTAGAGAATAARACATAAATATATATTCCTCTAGTTACTACCATAAGCTGAGCAAAGTGGGATCTCCATCAGCACAGATTATTTATTTTGATTTTAATACGTACATGTGATTGAAAATTATGTTTATATATCTGAGTTCCCAACAGAGTAAAYAAGTGTTATATTAGGTTGTTATATTAGGTTATTAAAAGCTTTATTTCTCTATATATTAAACCTTTTTAATATAAAGTTACTTAGCAACCAAATGATTAATAATTATTCTTTGTCACTACATGTTTCAAGCAGGGGACTTGTGATAGGCATGCAGCTCAGAACAGATCAATACACAACAGTGGTTGTGGAATTGAAGCTCTTTATAAATCACTTTCTGCTACTTCCAGTCCCCTGAATATCGGATTTTAACTGGTACATACCCACAGGTTTTCTTTGTTGTGATGGTAATTCCAGGTCATTAGAAACAGACACTTCTTCAACAAGAAATTTTGACAACTGTGTCCCAAGATATGTAACCTGTTCAAACAAATCTAAATGGATAACTGGTCATTTTAGTGATYTGCAGGTTTTGTGATAAGTTTCAAAATTGGGTTTATGCACTTAACAGTTTGATCTATATTTATCAAGACAAAGTGATAACTCTGCTAATTTGAATTCTGAATGAAAATTAAAAAACGTAACACATCTGGGAAAACTACACATTRGTGAGAACTATTTTTCCAATTTTTTATTACTATTTTTAGGAGTAAAATCAGGCCTACCTTATTCCACACATACTTCCAAGTCACTGAAATATCATTTCCTAGTAGTTCTTTAACCCACTGAACTGGATTCTGAAGTATTCTGTCACTAATTTTGATCTTCCCATTCTCCAAGAGCGAGGCTTTATGACTATATTCCTAAAAAAAAAAAAACCAAAAAAACCCTGCAACTTATAAATTAAAAAAGTTGATTTAATACCTTTTAAACATCAGTAAAATTCTGAAGGACCATATTACTGAGAAGCTGCAGCTAATTCATTTGATATTTTGCTTTGGAAATTTTACGGAATGMCATGCCATTATCATAAGCTATGATATACAAAATATGATTATTTACTTCACAATGAGATGTTTTGGCCACAAGGATGCCACTGCCAGAGCACAAATCCTGCTACGTGTGAAATACAATTCCTTCTAATAACAAGTGCTTAGGAGGACGCTACTTGCCTCTTAGTTCCCCTTAGACTTTAAGGAGCTATGAATATAATTAACTTGCAATGATAAACTCAGGAACTCACAAGGAGCAAGTTTATCTTCCAAGAAATTGTTATTCAAAACCAAGTTCTCCTACAAGTGTGGAACAAATGCRTGCTAGAGTGATGTACTGACAATAATTCAAAGAAGAAACATGTATTTTGCACAAAAATTGCACTTCATAGATGTCAACAGACATTAAAATCAGAACTGCCAAATCAGCAGTTATATCAACTAAAGATAATTTACTAAGATAATTAAAGATAATTTACTAAATTTTTCAAGAGGAAAAGTCTGAAATTATGCAAAATTATGTAAAGTTAATTTATGTATTGTTATTCTCTCTTTGGTTAACCAAAGCTCTGTTCTGCAAATACATATGTACACTTGTTTAACTCTAAACATTGTGATGAATGCTAAATTCAGTTCACAGTTTCACACTTGGGTCTACAATACTCAAACACTGCATCCTCATGGCCCAAAGCTAACTTAGGTAGASACTATGGACTAACAGTATCTTCTTACCAAGCAGGTATCCATAACCATATAGGAGAAAGCTTTACTGATCTTCTCTTTAAAATGCAATAGATAATGCCTCAGAACTTCAGCCTCTGCAAAGGTAGCAAAGTGCTACCGACCAATACAAAAAAATGACGGCCAGTTTCAAACTARAAGAGATTAACTTTTCTATGCCCAGAATATCAATACTTCTATGGTGGATTTTAACGAAGACCTACATCTATCAARCTAGTATCACAGATACCAGTCTTGAGAGATGACAGCAGGCATACTGAATTCCTCATCCTTCAGTGTAGTCACCTTGGCATTTTGAAGAATATTACATGTCCTTTAAAGRAAGTATGAACTGTGCATGTATCTGTATTTATCACTTATGTATGACATGACCTTGTAGAGCAGTTGGCAGCCTATTCACACCATCTGATGTTATGGAACATGGGAACACATTAAATCACTAACCTCACCAAAAAAGTATTCTTAAGTAGATTACAGGTGTAGAAGAAAGGAGTCTTTTCTACATTAACTACACCTAGCGAGAGRGCTGGAAAGACTCTTTCATGTTCTCATCAATATGTTGCCCTGGAAATTAACTAGCTCACAGCTGGGAATTCAGTCAATAACAGGACTCAATAATTCCATCACTTGCTAAGCACTAAGTCAGTTCCCAGGCAGATGCTGCGTAAATCTGCTCTGTATTTGGAGGCACACGGTCACCCTTTCATACTAAAAAGAAGTTGCTATTTTTTTAAAACGTTTAGTGTACACCAATGGGTAAACTATAGAACCAGTTGGCATGTAAGCAAGTAACTTTGCATATATTCATGTCTATCATGGCACAATAAAATCTTCGATACTACATTTCATGATCCAAAGGATTTGATAATGCCTTCCAGGAATTACATTTAGTCATAAAAACTTTCCAGTTTTAAGATCAGGTATGATACAGTTGCAGATCAACCATTCTACTGTTTCTAGTAATAACAAATGTTAAACTGATATGAGAAGTTAAACACAAATTTTAAATCTGCATAGTCTGGGTGTTAAATCATGGTCTTACAGACAATGTCATCCAGTATAGCATTTTCCGTTAAAACTCACAAAATATGATCTGCTAAAGAAACAGACAAAACTATGAGAACTGCTGCTTCTCAATTTAGAAGTTGTTTTTAATTATTTGGTAAAATAACATTATTGTACCTCACCAGTTACCTGAAGTTTGAATTCTAGAACATTTTCTCCTGGCTTAATCCTTCCCAGTTGAAGCAGGTCAATCAACTGAAGTTTTTTCTTATTTCCTCTGCACTTCAATTGTTTGTGTTCACACTGCTGACTACTACTGCTCTGCGAAGATCTCTGACTGAGGCTTATCGGATAATCTGTATTGGAGACCAGTCTTGTAAGCACTGAGTTGGCATTAAATGAGTCAACGCTGCTCTGACAGGTCACTTCCTGCAGAGCATTAGCAAAGTTGTCCGTGGATGTTGACACAAACACTGGCTGCTGTTGGGAAGGGTCCTTCTTATTTACATCTTGGTGTGGATCCTCAGCAGAAGGAACTCGCGCGCAATAACTGGTCATCTGACAGACACTGTTACTGATGACAGTGCTCCGGGCTTCTGAAATATTCAATGTGTTGCTCACTGATGTGGGATTTAGAGACTTGTTCCCTTGCCCTGCAATTACTACACAATCAATGTCTCTTTGCTGCAAGCATTTTGTTTCAGCAGCGGAAACAGCAGGTTCTGAAGGAAGCGTCACCACTTCTACAACATTGGTCACCTTTGACATGATACTGAAAGGATATTCTCTTGCCTCRTTTTCAGATGCAAAAGCATGATCAGAAACCTCTTTGCTTCTAATTGCTTCTTTATTTGCTCCTCTCTCCACCAAACAGTTGTTTGGATGTTGGCTGCATTCCTGAGCTGAAAATCTATTTTCTAAAGAGAGATGTGTTTCTACTCTGTTTCCATTAGGCATGCTGGCACCAGGCCCTGTACTAAATGTAACTACATCAGGACACGTGACTTTATCAGCAGTTAAATCTTGTTCTTTACTATTTCCAYAGCAAAGAACTGTGTCGGAGAGTGGTTTCTTTGAATGCGTTGCAAACATTTGCTTTTCTTTTCTGTAATTTTGTATTTTCTGGACTAACTCCTTCTGGTTCTGGGCAACAGTCAATAGACTTTTTTGCCTAGAAGCAAGCTTAACCAATTGTTCTCTCAGTGCTCCTTTTCTGAAAGACTCCACCGAAGCCCTATAGGAAATATAAAAGTAAAAATAATGGCACCACAGCTATTTCAAACACACAAACACACACACATATACACGAGTTTAATAGAGCCACAAAGAACAAGAATGTTCTTAAATGTACTTTACCAGCCTCCAAAATTTGGACARTCTTTCTACCATGTGCAAAGCTTATCATTGAAACCCCAGGCCTTATTTATGACAAACTGCAGAATCCTGTCTCTAAGTAGGCCACAAAGGTGTAAAAACAACAGTAACAGCCTTGTCCTCCTCTATCACTCTTTATTTAAAGAATTGAAACTTAGTCTATATTATCACTGTCTGGTCTCTTATTACCAAGGAACACATTAGTTCATTGAATTTAGTGACTCTGSATTCAGGATGAGCTTCTAATGGATGATGATATCAAAAATTTTGTCCTGTATACCATAAAACATTTTGGGAAACCASAGTTTCCCAAACACCAAACTGACCTTTGGCATCAGCAGTCAGAGCAGTTCAGGACATTTTAGTTTGGGACTCTCTTTCCTGTCATCCTGTCTGCTCTGAAGTTGCGCTGATCTCCCTGTGAGAGCGATTTCCTCATTTCTCAGAGGTCTTCCTCATACTATAGGGGAATTCAATGTATTTCTTTTTTTTTTTTTTTTTGGGGGGGGGGGGACTAGAGCAGCAAATCCAACATAAGAGCCTTTTTTCCTAATCTCTTTTCCTGAGACAGTTGATTGACACCTTGCTGGAGACAGTAGAGTACCACAAGGTATGGGCAAAAGGAATGGTAATGTAGTTTGCTTTTCACTCTGCCCATAGCAGAGATGCTCTGCAGGTCCCACTATGTCATAAGCGGGTCCAAAGCAGAGCAAGACCATTTGGTGCAGAAGAGGGGCTAAAATAACAGCATGGTAGTACTGGCACCCAGTGTTGTACTGTAAGACTACTTGCTACTGCATGTATTCATAAACCATAATACCACCAGCAAATGAGCACATCAGTCTCTGAGTAAGGAGTAGGCCCTGGTCAGGACTGGCCATGAACCTTGCACACTTTTCCTGGCAGTGCTTTCTTAGGAAAGCTCTTGTTTAATTGCTATACAGCTACAGAACAAGTTGCAAAGCTTCTTGATATAACCACAACTGAAGGAAAAGTGAGGAAAAGATACTGATGACTTGAATGGCACAGGCAAAGTAACTCACAGCCACTACCAAACACAGTGCCTCTTGGGTTTTTTTGGCTCAACTTTCTTATTGGGGAGACATTTTAATATCCTCAAAGCAACAAATAAAACTGGAGGACTTGTAGGATCTTTGTATCCCACATATGTACGAATGTAGGATCTTTCACAGGGTCAACTATCTGAACAGAAAAATGGAAAAATGCTGATGCTTCTTCATCTCATGTAAGTTCATATATTACGCAGCAAAAAGTTATATACTAATTAGTTAAAAATAAAATATTCACCATATAAATAATAAAAAGAAATTATAATGTAATTTGGCATGTAGCTCATTACATTTGATGAATAGATGTTGCATTAGCTGCAGGGCATCTGCATTCCTTCAGAAATATTTACCACTCTGCTCTGGAACAGTTTTCTCAATATTAGAAGACAGATATATTTTTATAAATGCTAAGTTAATTATCCTATCCTTTACATAGTCACTAGTTTGTCCCAAGGATGATGTGGCATCCTAACTTCTCTGCATGTAAAAAAACAAAACTTTTTTTTTATATGGTTTGTTACAGAATGACTTGGAAGTTGTATACTGTACATGAACTCATGACACAATCAGTCTTCAGATAATCACTCTCAGAGGAAAGCAAATTAATTTCTTCAGGTAGGAAGCTGACAGTTCTCACTATCCTCACCTTCTCCCAGCTCATGTCTGARGTGTCCTCATGAAGGACAATAGTTGTGAGCCCTGCAAGCCTTGTTCTGAATTGCTCTTGAGAGCTGTTGGCTGATCATTCCCAATCCAGGACTGCTAAAGAAACAGTGCTGGAGACAGTGACATTCATTGCAGCATTCGAGTTGCCAGTGCTTTCCTCCATGATGCTGCAGAAGCCATCGAACTGCTCAGCACCTCCATGCCCTAACTTAGGCTACAGTTTTTCTTTCACCCTTCACTGTGTTCACTACCTAAAAGTAGTGCTCATGGAGTCAACAGTAAATGATTAACATGAGTTATCTAAACCCTTTAGTTATTCCTTGACATGCGCTCTTACTGCAGGTGAGGTTAATATGAATTATGCCTTAGCAAAATCTGAAGGAAAAACACATGTTTATCTTCCCTGCTACCTTATAGTCTGTAACTAACAACTTTTTAGCTAATAACCTAAATAATATCAGCACTGTTTTTTTTTTTTTAAAAAGGACAGATTTCTATGAACATAAACCTTGTATTCTACCTACCTATATTTTTTAGCTAGTGCATCTCTTTCAGTTTTCTGTTTCAAAAGCACTTCATTCAAAACATCTTGTATCTGAGACAGTTTTTGGATATATGCATCTGTCCATAATTTGACACAKCCGAAATGATGACGGCAATAAAAAGCAGAGAATAACAATAACATTTTTCATGCAGCAAATACACAGGCAAAAAATGAAAATACAGATGTTCTCATGCACGTTAAAAGCTATTTATAAGCTCYTTTTAATTAAATTCTTCATAGGAAGAATGAAATATAAATTTATATTAAAGATAAGTAGCCCAAGTACTAGAAAATTTTGAATGATCAAGAGCCTCATCTAGGAAGTTATTAAAAGAACAGGGCAGATAAAAGTACTATCTGATGGCTGATAAGCTCTGAAGCTTTCTGAAAGTCTGTGTTGTGAGGGACTGCACAACATGGACAGTTATATGGAGCCTACCTGCAGCAGTTGCACTGTCTTAAGAAGGTGGTTAAAATGCTTATGTTTTAAGAAATACAAAATAGTTTGATAAGCTTAGACTGTTCCAAGTTAAGTATGTGCTAGAAACACATGTACCATAGTTTTACACAGCTTCAATTACATATTATAAAATGAAAATGGGTTATAAATTTTCCCTTGCTGTTAGCTACAGTTCTTCGCAATGAGAAGAGAAATTAAAATTYTTCTTTAGAGACTCTCTTTTCGTAGACATAAAACATAACAAGAAGTTTAACAGTCATGTCTAGGGGTACCACAAGGATAATATGCTAAATGAATACAATCTAATTATTTACACTCTCAATTAAGAAAATAAAGATTTCTATTATTGTGGAAAAGGGGGAAATTAGAGGATTTAAAATGACATTTATAAAATGTTTCCAGAAAGCTCTTTCATAGTACCTACAAACATCTATTTATTCACTAAAATAGAAAAATAGTAAAATAGTTCTCTTATTAAAGCAGCTTAATAGAGAAGSGCCTTATTATTTACAGCAGATTGTATTGCATGTAAACACTTAGAGGTTTATATCTGACATCGTAAAACTCTGGTCTCATTCAGTCTCATTGGCCTCCTCACAAGCAACAGCTATGGTTTTATTTGACAGACACCAGATAATGAATGGTTTTGTCAGCAATAGTTACAGACCACTATGCTCACTACTCTCATGCACCTAAATGGGAAAAGTTTGATCTTCTTTTCCTGATTTAGGGAATTGCATAGATCTGTTTCTGCCTTATCATGCTGATGATACGAAACTGGGAGGAGCAGCTGATAGCCCTGAGGGCTGTGCTGCCATCCAGAGGGACCTRGAYACACTGGACARCTGGGCGGYGAGTAACCTCATGAAGTTCAACAAGGGCAAGTGTASGGTCCTGCACCTGGGGAGGAATAACCCTAGACATGCCTACAGGCTGSGGACCGACCTCCTGGAGAGCAGCCCYGCASAGAGGGACCTGGGCGYCATGGTGGACGACAAGTTGACCATGAGGCAGCAGTGTGCCCTCGTGRCCAAGAAGGCCAATGGGATCCTGGGGTGCATTAAGAAGAGCATTTCCAGCAGGTCGAGGGAGGTGATTCTGCCCCTCTMCTCAGCCCTGGTGATGCTGCACCTCAAATATTGTGTCYAGTTCTGGGCTCTCCAGTGCAGGAGGGATGTGGAGTTGCTAGAGAAAGTCCAGCACAGGGCTATGAAAATTATTAGGGGCCTGGAACATCTGCCCTACAAGCAAAGGCTGAGAGCGCTGGGCCTGTTCAGCCTGGAGAAGAGAAGACTGAGAGGGGACCTGATTAATATATATAAATATCTCAAGAAAAGGAGGATGAGGAGGATGATGGGGAGGAGGATGGGGCTGACCCCTTCTCAGTGGTGGCCAGTGATAGAACTAGGGGAAACGGCCACAAATTGAGGCACCAAAAGTTCCACAGGAACTTGAGGAAGAATTTCTTAACAGTGAGGGTGACAGAGCACTGGAACAGGCTGCCCAGAGAGGTGGTGGAGTCTCCTTCTCCGGAGATCTTCCAAACCTGCCCGGACACCACCCTGTGCCACATGCTCTAGGAGACCTCGCGTGTGCAGGGGGGTTGGACTAGATGACCTCTAGAGGTCCCTTCCAACCTTAAGCATTCTATGATTCTAWGATTCTATCATCATGCACAAACGCTGTGCCACACACAAAGGGCTCAGTATATTACACCACCTATCTGTCAAACATTTTTTCAAGTAAATTTAACAATTTTATCCTGTCTACTGCATAGACTTGACTTGGAAGCTATACAGCTGTACCACWTCCTATTTCACAGTCATTTTAAAAAGGATTATGACTATTTGAAATACAATTTGAACAGTCTGAAAGCTCTAGGTTATTTTCAGCTGGGGAACTACAGCAGATTCCACAAACACAATCACAGATCTGATCTCTGAGTAGCAGAAAGTAACTTAAAAGTAGACTTGGTGAGGTGACAGAGGAAATTAATGAACCTCCCTTCTGTAAGGGAGAAAATTTTCAAGGGCCAGTATTGCTCCAACCTATCAAGCCATTGCTAGATGGCAGAAGCAGCCAGAGAGAGAGACTTTATAAAAGGTACTGTGATGTCCTAGGAAGTCAATGTCCTTTAGTGGGCTCTGGAGACTAATCTGAACTGAGGTTTGATAACTTAAGACAAATAACATCCCCAGGCATCAGCATCTCCGAAACTACCAAAAACCTAAAATGCCTGACTTACAATTTTTTTTTTCCTCAGAAATTATTTTATGACCCTGAAAATGCAGCCACACTTTAATGAATTTGCTGCACCCTCTGTTATACATACAGAAAAAGGTGCTCTTGGACAAGGAGAGGTTCCAGCAGAATCTCAGGTACTCATGACTAAGCAGTATTGCCAATAGTGTGCATTCTTATCTAATGATCTCTTTCCACACAACTAGGTTCATCTGAAGCACATGCTATTATTTGCATGCCTCCAGGTGGCATGCTTCCTTTTCTTGTTAGCATATGCATTCCTCTGTAAATTGGAAATACACATATTTGTGATTAAAATATTATTCTCTTGTATTTTCCAAAAGGAGATACTCAAATAGACTACTTCCATACTGTTGTTAAAACAATGTTAGCAGATAATTCACAAACAAAACAAAACAAAATAAAACAAAAACTCCCTAAACTAAGGCAGCTTGAATTTACTTCTACCTGCATCTTTGGAAGATATCAGTTCAAGTAGCAACAGTTCTTTTTGCTTCTGTTCTGTAGCTTCTATGGCAGCATCAGACTCATGCTAACAAAGAAATAATCATAAGAGGTACAGACAAGTGTACCACATAACACAGTCCATAATTAAACTACTTTTAAAAACTTTAATTTTCATAAAGAAAAATCCTTACACTTTCAAAGGACCATTTTGAAAATCTGATGAGAATTTCAGGATTGCTGACCTTTTTCCATTCACATTAGCAATAAAGTATCTAAGTATTTCCTACAATRAGTTAAAATATGTAGGAATCATGAATAGAGAGAAGTGGCAATGTACAAACTTATAAAGTACATTGCAAGCAACCATTAACTGCATGATGCTGTTCTCTATATAGACTCCAGTGTTAACTATTTTAATGATATTTTAATATTATTCAGTCAGTAAATGACATTATACAGTACTACACTATGAAGTAGTGTTACAAAACCCCTCTATTTTTTATACTTACCACACAGCATTTCTCATATTGTGGCACTGAAACTGCATCACCATTTTTACAGTAGTCATTACAAACAAATTTTGATCTTCTTGACCTAGTAGGATGATTACATTTCCTTTCTCCATAATTAAGAAAGAATAAATACAATTAAAAACAAATTGCAGTAGCATAATAGGTTAGATTAGCTAATACAGGTTACAAAAATGCAATAGCAGATTACATAACAAGAAAATATCTTGCATATGTAAATAAAATCCAATTTAGGTAGTCTAGGGAAATGGTGCTTAATGCTACTAATACTTTTTTTCAAAAACACATGGAGCCAATTATGGCCTTATTCCTCAGATTCTTTAGGGGGAAAAATTAAATATCTTATTTTCTGTCTACAAATAAACAACAGTTAAGAATCAATAAAATTTAAAAATAACAGGGTCAGGAAAGATGCAGCTCTGCAAATCAGCAACACTCTAAGTTTATTGCTTTCCTTGAGACTACAGTATAAACCTAGGATTTGCACTGTTCAAACAAACTTACTGGCAACCCCAGTAGTTTCAACAGAATGTCCAGCGTTGATAGCACCATACGACTTAAGCAGTTCTCTTATTTCATTATCACGAGCTTTATCCAGAGCATTTTTGCCAGAATTATCTCTCTCATGGGGATTTGCTCCATGCTGCAGTAGAATTCTCACTGCCTATTATATATTGCTTGTATTGTAATTATTCWTGTTGTGCACATACCATACTACTATGTGTATTGTATCTATCATAARCTACAAATAATAAAGGTTCAAATAAGATATACTAAAATACATACTAAATTACATTTACACTCACAATTCAACTGAACAGTTTAACTGGCTTTTTAACAGAATAGATTTGCATTTACACTTCCAATTTTCCATTAAAACACACAAATATTTCACAGTTTCTTAAACTTACTATCTTTAAGATATTGCAATAGAGAGCAGTTATGAAACACAAAAGATCTAATTTAAAAGAAAYTGAACACAGTTCAGAAAAGAAAATTTTTCTCTAGGCATTTAATAGTCTTTCTGTGTTTCAGCTACGTGCACTGATGATTTCTGTCCGAGTTGTCTATCTCTGTTTAGTCTTAAAAYGTGGAAATAATATTAGTGGTATCAACAGAACCATCCCTCCCTTAAAATTCAACTCATATGAAAATGTCAACAGGGTCAGAGCTTGGATAAGAATTAAAGAATTTTTGTATTATGATTTCCCATCTTTAGCATTTCTACTTCTCTCTTACATTTGTATTTTGGATTTGTGATGACTATTCAGAGTACTGGTAAGTGTCAGAAAGAAAAATACTTTATAGACATTCAAAATCTTTTGTGCTCTCCTTAGAATAGTGCAGCAATCAGTCATAACCTTCTACATTGGTTCCAAACAAAAAAAAAAGTGAGTAATAAATATGCTTAAGAACCCTGCTGACAGATACCAGGCCTGTGAAATCATCTCCTTCATTTTATCTTTCCCCTCTGAAAAGGTGTGATGAGAAATCAGAATAGAGGTGGTACATTTGAGTCAAGCCGGCATACTTTTTTGTCTCAGTTCCCTAGAACTCACTATGCCAAAACATATTCTTTATTTGTTCATTCAAATAAAGGCAGATGTTTGGCCAAGCACAAGAAGCGATCCAAAGCAGCTCCCCTGACTAATGTTTCTCAGCCCCCAAGCCCAAGTTAAGAGGAAGCCCCAGGCTCCACATGGAAGGTCTCCAGGGTGGGGGACCCCAAGGGCACAGAAGTCTCAGCTCCACAGTCACCTACACTAGTCTGTGTTGGGGTAGTCATAGGGCTCCACCTCTGCCATGGGCCTCATAGTCCCATTACCTCCCCTTGCCTTGCTTTTGTAGGATTAGCTTTTAGCTATTTCAGCTCCCTGAATTAGCTTTATGATGTGAGCTTTCTGAGTGTCTACAGACACGCCCAAGTTTTAAATACAGGGAAAAAAAAAAAATCAGACGCAGTGTTTATTTATAGCAGCGATTTTCTCATTCCTTTGCTAACTTTGTTACATTCTCACTGAAATCAAAGAGGGACATAACCCAGACAAACTAAATTCAACTGCAAGACAGCAGCAAGGCTCTCCCATGTAGGATTCTTTTCTTTTTGGAACTGTTCCCAGAAATATGTTTTTGACAGTTGGCCCTTTAAAACAATCAGTCGGAGCACAGCCACTGGCAGGTTTCCTCCATGCAATGTTAAGGGATCCTTGTTGAAAAGACATCACAATCTCTCCCATACTCTTAAAACAGAACGTTAGTTGAGACAAATTTCCTTTGCAGTAAACTGAAATATTTTTAAAGTAGAAGGCAAAAAAAAAAAAATATTCAGAATAATTTAACAGAAGACTAAAATTATGACTGAATGCATTTTTAAAATATGAGATCTGATTTTTTTTTTATCACAATATTGCTTTCTTCATTTCAGCAAAGCTACTCCTGATTTTATGTAAAGAAAAAAAAGACTATTTAAAAATCAGTCATTTTTTAATAGCTCATAAAGATTTGCCTCTTTTTCTGGCCCACAAAAGGTCTCCGCTCTCATAGGCCACTATTTTACCTTTTGGTACATGTGYTCAACTCCCATGTTTCAAAAGGAGATGTATTCATCAAAACTTTCTGAAATTCTTCTGATTAACAATCCAGTTTCCAAAGTACACAGATGTAGGTGTTACCAGAATCATTCATTAATTTTGGTAAAATCTGACACACGTTTGTCTGAAAGGATTTTCTTTTTWAAAAAATGATACTTTCCTTCAAAGATTTTCATTTTCTTTTTAAAAATAAGTTCTGTGAGGTTAATTTTGTTTGCTTGAATTTCTTTTAAAGGGAAAATATCTAAATCAAAACATCTTTTWAAAACTTAAATAGAGAATATTGAGGGTTTCCATATTATTTGGAGAGAAATTCTGATGGGGAGAGGGAGGGCTACCTGATGGACTAAAAAAGTCAAGGAACTGTTGAAGAAAAGTTCTTCATCTAATTTCGACTACTTAAGAGAATGTTGCTTTCTTAGGCACAAATATACACCATTTTTGTACTGGTAGCTTTGACTTCCCTTATTTAAACCAGGATTTTGCTTTGCTTCCCCTTTTCTGTAAATCAGATCCAAGAAAAGTACTGTAAAATAACCGTACCTCCAAATAGTTGCCAGAAACAGCATTGTGTATTGGCAAAATACCATCCCGACTTCTGCAGTTAATATTAGCACCAGCTTTCAGCAACTCTAGCATCACCTCAGTAAATCCCTTGACAGAAGCTTTATGGATTGCTGTCAAACCTAATAAAAGCAAGACAATATATACAACACACATCTGATTTGAAACAAAAACCATACAGATTGTCAATGAGCAATTACACATTTATCTGTATTTAACATACAACAAATATCAGACTACTCTCTTTAAGGTAAATTTTAAACAAAGAAATCCTAAAGTATTGAGACAAGTTATTTCTTGTTTAATTCAGTTTACATTAGAGAAAAATGTATCCAATACTAATTGGAAAAACATTATTTACTTTTCTACTACATGACTAAAAACTAAAGAAGGAAAAGAGTAGGAAGAATATAAAAACACAGAAGCATAATATTAATAATCTGATTTCTAATCCCAGTGACATTTTATGATATCAAGTCTGCCAAAGATCCAGAATGGAACAGTACCCATGCCAAGACTACAAAAATAGACTGAAAGAGGGAAAAATAATCTGGCAATTTGATTGTTAGACTTATTTGCTGAACAAAAAAGGTTTGTGTGATTGTGCTTCACAGACATATGAAGAGAAGAGGG
Organism: Eudromia elegans; assembly: GCA_003342815.1. Taxonomy (NCBI): domain Eukaryota; kingdom Metazoa; phylum Chordata; class Aves; order Tinamiformes; family Tinamidae; genus Eudromia; species Eudromia elegans. The sequence continues at coordinate 1,456,090 of PTEX01000123.1, forward strand.
CATCGGCACCCTCTCAACCATCACGTCAATTCACAGCAAGTTCCCTAGTGCCCAGAGCTTTTGCGGGTCCCTGCTTGYGATTCTCTGCAAACAGGCTCTTGGGCAGAGGGTCCCAGCTCGTTAATRCCTCTGCTGAGGAAAGGCTGTGCTTGGGCTCCTGATTTACTTTTTCCCATCCTCCTCCCACTTTGGAAAGTTTGGATTCAATCCTAAATTTAGGATCTGTTCCTACCAACAACTCCATGCATCAGATAAGGAAAAAAAACCCAATTTCAAACAGACAAAGACTCTTATGTCCATCCACAGTTTAACATCATAACCCCACCCCACAGCTCTATAGGTTTCATGTAAAAGACATATGTGAGGAATATGTGTGTACATATWTATCTTTATGAATGCCCATATCTGTCCATAAAATCATTTTTGCTGTGCTGACTGGTATAATGTACACCCAAAAAATTCACGTTATTTGATAGTTTGCTATAAAATTACCTGAAATTGAAATATTTGTGAAGAAATAACTTATCCTTATTTGATAAGTAACAACAATAAAGAGATGATACCTCCTAAAGCTTTCCAGTTACATTGTTTCAAGAATCACAATCATATGACAAACCAAYAGCCCATAACTATATAAAAAATATACAATTTATATAAAACTACATAACCTATAAGAAATTATATCCTAAAAGAAGTCAATTAGAGAGAAATATTCAAACCTGCATTGTCCTTTTCATTGATACAAATTCCAGATGATATTAGAGTTTTCACCAAAGGCAARTCTCCTCTCATAGCAGCAATATGGAGCTGAGTTTCTCCTTTTGCATTTCTCTTCTTAGCCCAAGCTCTTGTCTGGTAGGCCACATGTGAAACAGGAGCTTCTTTTTTTGCTGATTTTAAACATATTGGATTTTCATCAGGAACAATTAAAAATATTTCATTATAAACAAGGAATTACCCTTCTTGGCTCATTTGAATTAATGTAAATCTGTGTAATACTTTTTCGCTACTTATTCAAAGTAAGGATCACATCAAAAGGTTAAACAAGTACTGCATAATARATCAGATAACATATAGACCCTTTGCCAAGGAATTTACGGTTTAGATCTAAGCGATTTAACAATAGTGTAAGGGATTAAGGATGAAAAAAAAGGCTAACAAACAACACCAAGCAGATTTACAGTGTGTGAAGGTAGCAAACATGTCACATTTCTACATGGRCTCTTTTAAAGTAACCAGGCATGCCTGCTAGACATATAAGGTATATAGATAAAGGTTATTTAAGAAAATATATATAAGTGAAAAATTAACTGTCACCTCTTTCTCCTTTCTGACCCTGCATTTGGTAAAAGATATGCTTCTATGCAAGGTATTTTTTTCAGTTGTGACATGCCAAAACCATACAAATCTTTGAAAAATGGGGACTGACATAGTTCAACTGTCTCTTGATTTCAACCTGTTCATGATTAAAGTCATGATTCAAAATAAACTTTAATTACCCTTTCTTTTACARGTTCACCAAAACAGACAACATCTGCTTGAAATTTTATCAGACGATTCTCAGAAAAACACCTAACATTCAGATCTCAAATATTGCAAGAGATAAAAAGAGAATAGACAAAATTGTAAGAGATAAAAAGACAATAACAGATTAAAAATAGCTACTCGATGAGTCTGTTTATAGAGTGAGGACAAGCCCTCATTCCCCCTCTGAAAAAAAACGCTACCAAAAAGTATATGTGTGGGTAAATCTCAARATGCCATGCCTATTAGCTTTTTTCTTGCCTCTGTTTCCACTTCTTTAATATYGGGCAAACAATAAAAATGAATAATCAGCGGGTTCTTTCTCTGATTTCTTGAAAATCTGTAATTTGCTCAATAAGTGGGACTGGAGTTTTATATAAGTGTTTTCAATTATCCGTATCAACAATTATTGCTGTTGCATCCCAAACTTTTTCTTTTCTCAGCAGACAAGCTGTCTTCTCAAATATTTCCAGTTATCACCATCCATTGCTATGAAACATCTTCCGTGATTTGACAACCAACTTCTTCTAGGTTACTCTTGCCTTTTCCAAGGTTTCCTTTAAAGTAAACTACTAAGCTTGCCATCCAAAACTGCCTGGAAACATTTCAGAGACACACAGCAAGCATGTTAAAGACAGATAGTGAGGATATATCCATATTAATTTTAAACTGGCTTGCTCAGGTACTGCTGCAGTCAGAGCACGGCAGCATGGAGTGCAGAGGAGACTATTTAAGCCTGCCAGAGAGCATTCAGGCACCCATCTCTTAATGCTTGTTCTTGGCCCACATCGTGGTGAGGCTAACTAAGATTTCTTTTTCAAAGGAAAACTGAGACTTTAGAGGATGTAGAGAGGTCACATTATTCAACATGCTCCTCCAACTTGAGCCCTCCTTTCCTGTAAGATAATATATTTTGTCTAAAAGCTTCTGGGTCTGAACTCCCAGAGCAATCATCTACTCTCCTGTTCTCACTTTTTGTCCCCTCAGATTCATAGCAGAATGTCCTAGGGACTCCTTGGAGAGGCAGGCAAAAAGGTCTACAACAGCCCATTAAGCTAATGACCCTCAGCAATATTGGTTGCAAGTGAATAGAAATAATTGACAAATTTTCCAGTTAAGTAGTCCTGCACAACATCTTTCTTCATGTTTGCTAAGGAATATTTGCAAAAGAGGAAGGGRACATTGTTATGGGAATCATAAAGTACTGTCTCTCTGCAGAGTGCATTGCCAGGCAGGGCAGAAGCAGCACAATTAGGAATTTGGCAAATACAAAATCCACGAACAGCGTGGACAAAGGCAAAGTGGAGAGATTACTGCAGCCAGCAGTTGGACCARATTACAGTGCTGTATTTCAAGGGTAACATCCTTTAAACAGACACTTYGCTACTAGTTGATGAGTAGTTCTTTCCATAGTTCAGACTGTAAGAAAACAAACAAGGGGTTTGGGTCTCTCCTCTCTATAGYAGAGTAGGAAGATACAAAACCCAGACATCTAGGAGGTGACTGTAGACAGGCGAGGTGACACTGCATATGTGATCACCTAAGAAGAAAAGACTTTTATTCAAGAACAGAATGATGTAAASAAGACCACTGGGGACAATCAGATAAGACACAAAAGCCAGTTAATGAAGAAGAGGAATGAGACAGAGAGAAAAAAAAAGAAAGAAAAAAGAAAAACCCAAGCCAAGAAACATCATCCTCTCTTTCTTGTTTTCCCTGCTGCAAGCTGAATGCTATTGTCCCTGTCCACAAAGCCATTAACACCTTCAGCTATACAAAGGGCTATACTTTATGCCATGACCTCTCAAACAGTTACCTTCTGGGATGATGAAAATAATTAAATTTTAGCTGAATAAACTGTCACCTGTAGAATTTCCCTTGTGGAAAAAGTGATCTGTGAAATGATATTCCAGAGAAGGTCACAATGCAAGACCCATGTGTGGGATAAAGTTCTATTATTATTATTATTATTATTATTATTATTATTATTATTATTATTATTATTATTATTATTATTATTATATTCATGGTAGGAAAAAAGGGGGAAACACCCACATATAAAAATATATATGGGTACATGAAATAAATATAGATACATTATAGATCTATAAATAAATACCGACCTCAAGATGAAGCAGGAATAGACAGAAGCTGCTAAAAGGGAAGCAAATAATTTCTATGTTCAGTGTTTATTCTTGCAATAACTAATAGCAGGTGATGATATTTATCAGCTTTCTTTCCAGAGAGAGTTAAAGTAACCACGGAATACTACAAGAGGAAGCAAGTAGGAATTGAAGATGTGAGGTGCTGGCATTGCCAAGTATTTCAGAAGCTGAGGACAAATAACAAGACGAAGGACCTGCTCTTTTCTTCTTCTCCTCCACCTCCAAAACCAAGGAGATAACAGCCAACATCCAAACAAGAGACAAGTTAMCACCCAAAGCAGGAGAAGGAAACCACATTCTGTATATCTAGAAATAGAAGAGGACAAGACGACCATCAAAGAGAAAAGGAATGGCAGGAATTTCATGTGGATAGGGATAGCCAGGGAAGTGTGGAATAGTTGGGCATGGCATAGTGAGCGCTACAGGGTAAGGTAGAGACTAACTGACGACTCCTTAATTCAATGTACAAGACTTGGTGTATGCATCAAGACAAAAGCTCCCAAAGAGAAGACAATCCTTGCTAGGGAAGACAGAGAAGGAAATAGTAACTTGCAAGACACGAAAAGGTTTTGCAAAAATCAAACCAATTTAGCTAGGAAAGGCAGAACACTCTATTGCTATTATTTGCAGCAAAAACACTGTATTATTGGCCTCTTCCTACATCACAGGCAACTTCAAAATAACCTGACAAAATGATGAAAAAAAAGAACATCTTAAAAAATCTTCTCACAATCCTTACAAATCCTTTCAGTTCCACAAACAAAATAAGCAGYGTCATTGTTCCAGAATATCATGCCACTATCTATGAAACACAAGGCTTAGAAGGTTGTATTATCTCTCTCAATAAAGGGCAAAAGTACTGTTCTCTGTAGAGCAGTCAGGAGGGTATTACGCAGACCAAAAAAGGGAAATAAAGGAGCATCTCAATAGGATACGTGTGGAGGTATCCRTATTTTTTGTGTGCGTGTAAGAGAAAAAGAGATTAAAAGGGTGGGTGTACATAGTTACTATCATACTGTTTAAAATATATATGCTGTCTTAGAAACAACTTAATCAATGTAGGAGCATGAGTCCCACTGAGTTTCAAAATACATGTATACCAATGCTAGCATCAAGTTATGAGGCAATCATAACATGAYTGATGATCATAACAGAGGCAATAAAAGTTTGACCAATAGAACACAGCAACAGATAACTGCAGTGCAAGTAAAACAGTAAATTTTTTGAAGCTGAATACTCTTTAAAAAGTGAATACACTTCAAAAAATTGAGTGTCATATGCATACAAATACACATATGCATTCACACATATTTCTATAAACATGTATCTTTAGTAAACATTTTCTTATGTGCCTATATAGCAATCACACATTTACATTGACACTGTAGCTCTTTAAAWGCACAGTTTCATGGAGCTGAAGCAACTATAAATAAAAACTATTCAGAAGAAAAAATATCTCAGTAGAAAAATATGGATAAATAGGAAATATTTCACGGTTTCCACACTCAAGATAAAAAGCTACATTGATTCAAAAATTAATCTAGCTTAGGAACRGAATTGTAGAGCAATGGTAAGTGAGAAATGAAAAAAAAAAGAAGACTGAACCACAATTATAAATATGAAATTGTAGAGAAAGACAACGGAAAACAAAAAAAGAAACAAAAAATAACAAAGAAAGCATCACAGTCAGTTAAGATTTTAAGATAGTTTTTTAAAGTCTTCCCCAAATTCGTAACTTTTATAGTCAAATGACAGAAAGCCTAAGATAACCAAAAAGGACAAATACTTTATTCTGTATCACGGCAAAGTGACACAAAGTATTTCTATCATCTAATGACAGGTTTCTTCATTTCAGTACAAGTTACTGAAAATGCCAGATGCAAGGAAGACTGATGTTTTTTGAATCAGCAGTCCAGATATATTGCTTCAAAAGTTTTAAAAGAAGAGTTTTCTAAGTCTGAGAGTACTATGGAAATTYCAGAAAGAAACAAAATACACAAGAGCACTGTCAACTTTATCAAAGAGCAGAACAAGAGAAAAATACTTGTGAGCTATGATCAGGAATGAGTTGGATCTCAGCTTTATACAGGTTAGCAATGCTAGAAGATAAATGCAGGCCTTAAAGACAGCACAAAACTGCTGAACAGAAAACTATGTGCAGGTGTAAGAGATTGTACTTGTCAGAAATAAACATTAAATCCTTTATTTATATACAAGTTTGTCTGTACAGCACAGTTAAAACTAAATGTATCAGAACAACTAGAGCCTATGATGATTTGTACCTGCTGAGGATATGAGCTCTAAAACTTAAGCAGATATGTATGTGCCAAAGAACAGAGAAGAGAGAGAGATTTTATTCTACTATACATAAAGCAGTGGCCTGATGACCTACTGGATACTACTTTGAGCTCTCAGTTATGATTCTACAGCCCTCTAAGTTACCACAGTGAAAAGGATGATGAACATAGCATAAATTAAACACAGTAAGTATGTGAATTCTGTACAGATGTTTCGGCAATATTTCAGGAATTCGAAACTCACTGAAGTATTTGCTCTACATGCTATAAAGATTTTTCCATACCTTCGTGCACGTGCACTAAAAAGTTTTCTTCCTATACGTCTGGAAAAAAAAAKCCCTTATAAAATATTATTARTTTTTCACCTGATTTCTTAGATGTTTGATGCTTTGATCCTTGTTTGAAATGTGATTGATTCAATGAAAACTCGATTTTACTGCCACTGGAACACAGATCTGTCTTTTGCCTTGTCTCCTGAGGGTCTAATTTTACTTTTTTAGTTTGGATTGTTTCTGTTGTAGTAAACTGTGAGAGCACATCGCTCTCTGTGTTTCTTTCTTCTTCTTTTTTTTCAGTGCCTTCTGTTCCAGTTATTTCAGCAAACACCCCTTCATCTGTTGATTGAACAAAAGAACTGAGAATATCTTATGGCATAACACTCAGTAATTTCAGAAACAGCTACTGATATTATTACCAAAATGAGCCACCACCTACTTTTGGTTAAAATATCCCAGCAGTAACTCATTCAACTCAATTTTTGAAAATATAATAATATTATATATAACTTATAATGTATATTATATAATAAACAATATAATAAATATTTTATATTTAATATAATAAATATCCACTATTTACTGAAATTAATTTATTGGGATTGATTTCAAAAGTTCAAAGATTCTTAGTGAAAATATGGCCATTTTTGTTCCTCAGTATTTAAATAATTAAGGTATTAAGAATTTCATTCTTATTAATGTAATGAATATTTTGGTGGCATTTTGATAAATACAATTGGACTTGCATGCAGAACAGTCCCTAAAATACAGATCAAAACCATTTCATCTGGCTTGGTAGACTATAACAGAGCTCTTTCCACATTTTTGCCATTTATTTATAGCAATATACATAATCTAGTGATTCAGTTTCTTTTTATATATATACAATTTTCAGAAAACTTCTAAACTAATTATTTTCAAATAAAACGAGGCACCTGTCTTCTGGGAAGTTTCCTGCTCGGGACTGTGCATAATCTGAGCAGAATAAGGAGACTTGTCTRCATCAATACCAAAATGCAAATCTGCTTTTTGGTCAGTCTCCTGAAGATTCTCTCTTTTTCTTTGAAGTGCTTCCTCTCCTGGGAGATGTAAAACTGTAGACCCCATCTCTGAACTGATGGCATTTTCAGGTGTCTCAGCAAGAAAACCTACACCACCCTCTTCTGCATTAAGCAGGACTCTCTTTCCCTCCTCTGGTTGTTGGTCTTTTTGTTCACTACAGCTCAGCATGTCACCACTACAATGTACGGGACTTTTGGAAACCTCTCCTTTCGTAGCTTCTAAGAGTTCATGTGCTAACAGTATATCTGGAGTTATCTGAAATGTTTGTTCAGTACAATAGGTTCCCTCTTCAGACATATTTGTAAAAGTGTTTTGCACTCCATTTGCAATAGTCTGCTGTGATATATCTGTGCTGTCTGAATCACTAAGATTTACACATGCTGATTCTGACTCATCTACCTGTAAAGAAATCTCGTGCAACAGGGGTAAGGAAATTTTTGAACTTAGAGACTCTCCATTATTTTTGTTTCCATCAACATTAGATTTAACTTCACCTGTGAAGTTTTTCAAATAAATAATTTGTTCTGAATTTGTTCTCATACCACTATTTYGATTCATGTCATTCAAGATGTCTTCACTAGTCTGCTTGAGACTATGCTGATCACTCTCATGACTCTTGATTTCCTGTTGTAACTGCAAAGGTGACACGTTGTGAGGCAATGTTAAAGAAAGTATTGACTGAGAATCAGGTTCTGTTAAATCAGTAGACTCAGACTGCTTCACAGACATTCTTTCTGCAGACACTGATGCTGTGGGGCAGTGTAAATTGTTCGTCTCCTTCCCGGTGATGAGGGAACTTGCTGTGCTTTCACTGATCCTTTTCTCTTCTSTAGAATTGTTTGTTTTCCTGTTGTTACCACTATTGAATCCATGCTCCTGTTGCATTTCTGTCTTATTCAGTAAGCTCAATTCTCCTTCAGAATCAATGGTGCTGCAATAATTATGATCAGAAATATCTACACCGAAGCCTACTTCATCAGATTCAACATCAGGAAAAACTGCTTTCTGTTTTTCAGTTGTTCCTTGGTTTGTAGTAGAACGTAAAGAAGATATGTACGTTTCATGTTTATTATTTTTCTCAGTGATTTTACTCTCGGCAGCAGCCTCTGCCATACCAATAACAGATTTCTTCATCTTTTTTGAATCTGAATTTGTATCTTTCAAATTTTCTTCATTCAGTCCATTGACTTCTAAATCCTGAAAAACTGTACTTCTTGAATATATCACCAAATTCTCTTTTTTCCTGCTTGGTTCACTTTTAGCAAAGTCTTCCTTTGATGCTTTAGTATGATCATGTTGAACTGTGCCATCCACATTTAATTCTGTCTAGAAAATAGCATACAATTCATTTCACTTTGTGATAARCGTTTTACTATACTGAAAGAAAAGTGCTTTGTTGTAATATTAGCTATTTTCCTCTGCTAGTGCATTTTTTTAAGATATCAGGAGAAATTAAATAACTGACAAGCATACATGTAAACCGGTAAAAATTAATAGGTGAAATCAACATATTACTGAAGTGCTTTACATTTTTATTTATTTCTTAGAATTTATCTGAATTCWATTTGACATTCTGCCTTTAAACAACTAAATCCCCCAGGAAAACCTCTCTGCAGTGATCTCTGCAAATTATAAATAAGGTCAAATAACACAGCAAAAATAGGAATGACTAATTCCTGGTAATTTTGCAACAAAACCACTCTAATGGAAGATGACTACCTGAATTCTTCTATTGATTACTTTGTATCTAGAGAGAGAATGAGAGCATAAACACTGCAACAATTAACAATTTAACAAATTAACAAAGTTAACAATTAACATAACTCTCAGTTATATGCTTTCCCAGACARGTTTTTTATAACAGTTTCTATTTGGAGAATATTCTTTGTCAACAAACTCATCTTTTAAAGTGTAATTTAACAGCAGACATCATGGAAGCAGTCATAGCACAATGTTCTATAGAGACTGTAGGTTACAGTACCGTAACAGGGACATTTATCAGAACTGCATAAAACTACAGCAAGGAGAGAAAAAAGCATCTGTGTGATGTACTATGCATTTCAGGTACTACCAGTTATCAGTGTTCAGAGTGGAGAAAATGAGAGGGAGAGAATGTGGTTTTAAACTCAATGAGCACCAAAMGATGCTGTGCAGGAGAGCCAGAAAGTCAGAGCCAAGCAGCTTCCCAGCGTCCCTCCCCTTTCTGCAAAGCACTAGCTCCCACACCTCAGGGAGGTCTCTCAGCTGCACACCAGCACAATCCCTGTGCACGGCAGAAGCTCTGTCACCCTTTCCTACAGAAACCAAACACAATCAACCTCACGCACATAGGCAGGAAGCAAGAAGTTTTTCTACTGCTACCGTCCAGGCAACAGGTCACTTCAGCTGGGTTTTTGCAAGTCCAAGGAGGYACCAAGACAATGTACTTGTAAACTATCTTTGGAGTACTTGCAAAAGCTCATCAGGAACCACTKCCAGCGAGAGGCAGCCGATTGCCTCTGTCCTGCATCTTCAGGAGGCTGCAGATAGAGGGGTAGGCATCTGCTGCTCTTTGCCTAAGAATCTGCACAATGTTAACCTTGCTTAGGTACTCACTCAGTGGGTATCAAGCAGTTAGGGGGTTAGGCACTATTTTTGAAACACATTTCAGAAATAGTCTACTGAAGCTACTATCTATCCCTGTAAAGATGTACCTGGTGTAGGTTGGCACTGTCTGAACTTTGAGCACTTAACATACTCTTGGCATCCTCTCCAGCTGAAAAGAAGATGAGAGATAAAAAGCAATCAGTACTGACAAAGGACCGTGATTTTTTGCTGAATTCATATTGGATCTTTTTTCCAGAATCTTGTAAGAACAGCATTAACCACCTACAGTCAGATAGAAAATACAGCACACCCTATGAGTTTTATTAAAATACAAAAAAACATAAACACAAAAAATACATATTAAAATATCTAATGAAGTTCTTCCTAGTAGCCTTGTGGCACCTCTCTGTATCAGTGCAGTCCCTGACCATGCAACCCCTTCTGAATCTTAACAGTTTAGCTGGTAGCACTGTAAAAAATCTAACTCCAACCTTAGCCTAAATGTTTGCTTACCTAATCCTTGTAAACTCACACTTTATCTTGGCTCAGTTAAGGTAATACTATTCCTAAACTGTAGCTTAACCGCAGATCTAGCCCTACCATTAGAAGCTCAGGATAAAGCTTAAGCAGTTGAAGTTTTGCAGTTCCAAAAATCTAGATCTAAACCTGAACCCTGCAGGCTTAATTTTAAACTTAATCTGATGGTCCTTTCTAAACTCAGCCTCTATGACAGTTTTAGAGCCAAATCCAGCCTTAGCTCTAAGTCATAGCAAAATCATAGATCAGCACAGCCCACCACAACCCGTCTTCCATTTAAACAGGCCAAAGTTGTTGTACTTCACATCTCCACCTCAAATTTAAAGGTAGCTCTAGCCAAAGCAAAAGCTAGACACCACTGCCTTACCTTTTTTTCCAGTGTGCACAGATTGTGCTGGTTAAGGAGTACTCACAAACTCAGGCATCAGGTAATGAATTATTAGTTGCTATTAAGGAAATACAGTGAAACAGACTTTTTCAAATTCTCCATTTAATAGTGATAAGTTTGCCAGAAGAGTTCACTCCTACCTGGCATCTCTTCTAAAGCTCTTCCAGATTTTTCTATGTAGCTTTTAAGTAGATTCCTCATAGACTCRTCAGAAGCTTCTTCTAATGCACACCTTCCCATCTCATTTTTTAACAAAGGGTCAGCTCCATACCATAGTAATAAMTCTGTCAACTACAAAATAATACAAAAATAAGTTTTTCAGATATCTGTTTCWTCTAATAGTATTTTTCATAGTCCTTCCTTGTATAGGCTTCTCTCTAATGTGCTCAACTCTGAAGAACTACAAAGAAGTCTTAGGACTATCCCAAATATTCCCTCCCTTGCTCCCAAGCCTTGTCCCAGATGTATCATTCTCCTAATACCTTCCTATTTTCATTTTTATAAACTTATTTCAGTGATTATCATGACGTCAGTCTTCAGGCAAGGTTTAAAAAAAAAAATTCACCTTCCTCAAGCTCTTAATTGGTGGAAAATAACTGATAGTTTTAGAGGATGAGTCAGCACACCTACTGAATATGCCTACTTCAGGAGAAAATAATTTGTGCTCTAGGTATGTCTATTTCTTTCTTGCAAATACCACTGAAACTCAACCAGATAGCCTTACTGCCATTACAATTTCTTTACAAAATGTAGAGCCCAACTTGCTGTTACTCAAGCAGATGGCTACTCTATCAAAACATTTCATCTACCTTTGTAGAATGCTTTAAGTCATGGAAAAATTTTAATCTGATAATTGCCTGAGGGCAGTCCTGCCATTTTATTCCTACTCTGCAATGTTTTTACTTCTGCCCTTCTCCCTCTTCAGCATCTATTACCATTTCAGACTCGGCTTGACTCACATCCTTCACCCTGTATTAAAATCCCCTATTTTTTCTAAGCAGTCTTTCACTGAGATGATAACTAGTGAAGTTCTTTCTCCATCGATACATTCTCCTAACAGCAGAGCAAATCAGAAAGAGAAAATCAGATTTTGTCGTATTACAGAYAGGGAAAGTGATAAAGCAGTGAAAAAGTGTGTTTCCAATCTATAACAACACCTATACCACGCAGACAGCATAGCTTTACAAAAAACAGCTGCAAGTATCAAAAGTCCTATTACTGAATCACTACCACTGCCTGGGCTAATCAGAAGCAAGACCACAAAAAATATGAAGTCATGTTTTTCACAATTGTCCATGCTGTGTGCTAATAGACAACAAGTGTCATGTGTGGCTGTGGCTGCACACCATACCACACATTTACCAAAACACGAAAAAAAAAGAATAATTAAAACTCCAGGAAACTGCTCAGGTCATATAATGATTCTGCAAAGTGAATATAAAACAAGTAAAATAACTAATATTAAGTAGCAGGAACCTATTCCTCTCTATATAACCCATTGTTCCTAACAGCTGGGAAGATAATAAATTTCTTCTGTTATGGGACATATATTGAAAATTGTATGATGGTCTGAACAGAAGTTGGGCAAAAAGGGCTTAAAACCTCCTAGATTTACTCCTAACATGAAAAGATCAGTCCCCGTGTAATAACACTACCTGTCTTTCTGGACCAACAACAAGAATTTGCATTCCTAAACCATAATTTGAGTTCAGTTGGAATATACCTCATAATGACCTTCTCTGACTGCATCTTGTAAGGGTGTTATATTTTCACTTCTTCTAGCATTAACATCAGCTCCTGCTTCCAAAAGCTCGCTTGCTATACTATAATGGCCTTCCATGCTTGCTTCATGCAGGGCAGTCCAGCCTATGAAAAACAGGCAAATAAAACCTGTATTTCAAATTGGGATAAAATAATTCACAAAAAATACCAAATAGATCATGCTAAAGTGCCGGCAGGATTTCAGAGATATATTAAAATCATAAAAATTGCTGGATTTTACAGCAAGCTGTATGAAGAAATGTGTATTAAAAAGCTACAAGAGCTCATCATCTTTATGACCCACAGAATGATTCCACCCATGAAAGCAGTACTGAGGAAAAACAAATGATGGACTTAGAACTGGRTTTTGTTTAGCCCTGCACCAGCTATTTAAATAGTCATTACGTGACAGTGTTTTGTAGCATGAGAAAAGCGAAAAGGAMAGGAGACCTTCCAATTCATACCCTGCAATCCCCAAATAGCATACCCTTCAGAAAACTGTTTTGATGAGCCACCTTCCTCTTCTACCACCTCCAACTACTGAAAGATTCTCCAGGCCTAATGCAAATGCTAAATCTAGATTTAAATCTAAATTTACAAATTTAAATATAGATCCATTTACTAAATATAGAATGCTTACTAAGACTGTTAATGAAAATCTCTAAATCTGCCAAAAAGAGAAGCAATTTCCTGAGGGTCTCTTACACATCACCCCACCTGGAACAATTTATTTATGTACAGAATTTGGTTTGTTATCGGCAAAGTACACTGCATGAGGTTGCCAAAACCTTACTACAGTAAGGTGCTGCTCTTACTTGCCTGAAACTCAGCTGTTTGATTATACTGCCGAATGCTGACAGTGCTTCAACATGAATATGCTTAACAGCATCATCTACAGAGTATTTTACTTATATTTTATAATGCCTTACAGCTATTTCATTAATAAAATCTAGTAACTTCCTATTTTTGAAAAAAAGCCTGAAATCTTGTAAGGAAAGGAGAAAGAAATTTCTCTTGGATGAAGATGCCTTTTTCTCTCCTATTAAATATTACACTGTATCCCAATACTATAATGAGCTTCTGAAAGATTGTAGCTATCTCATGTTTAATAATCATTAGAGTTTAGCAACTTGAATCTCTAAGGACTCTGTGCATGTTCCAGACAAGAAGCAGAATTTTCTTTGCAATGACTTTTTCAGCTCCCTCCAGACACTGTGAATCAACACTCAAAATGAGAGCATGTAGATTCTCTCTCTATAACCCTTGTACTAATAACCAGGCAGTGAGAGGACGAAGAAAAAGAAATCAAACAAACAGGAATTCAGTAAGGTACTGAAGCAGAGCACCGAGGCAGATGAAAAGAAAAAGACTCGTGTAAGATATGGGTAATTGCCAGTGAAGGTCATTAAAGAAAGAAATAGGGCACAGCGACAGAATATAACCATTTGAGTAGTATTCCCAGACCACAAGATGAAAGCACATTTCAGAAYAGTACAGGTCTAGTAACTTCTTTCTGACTAGACCTCCTTCACCAAAACAGAACAAAGGAGGGACGGGTCAGCCTCTCATCTCTTCAAAGGGTTCACTTAAAGCACATTTTAAGCAGTTGTGTTCCTTTCACAACAAAAGAGAGCAGCCAGAGTCTGAAGGAATGCAGAAACAGGAGCTCAGCAAAAGATGTAAAAGAAGAAAAAGGAAGCAGAAGAAAAAGGAAGCAGGAGAAACCCCAAAATTTGGAAGCAGTGCACTTTCCCGTAAAGCCTGCAGTTGCCCCCATGGTACTGCTCCGAAACCCACAATCAAAACCTTTTTGCACTGCCTCTAGCACTGAGGTCACTGCTAGCTCAAACAGTAAAGTCCTAACTTGTAAGGTCTGAATCCTACCAATCTGTAGGTCAGTATGTTTCAGAAAACAATTTCTAACTTGATTTTGGTTATAGTCATGCATTATGCAGTAACTAACKGCACCTATCTTTTTTTTTTGTTTTTTCCTTCTGTTCCCACAAAACACGTGTGAAGTCTTCAGCCACTGCACAAAACAGACATTTCCTAAGAATGAATCAAAGTTTTCTACCGAATGAGTTAGCTGAGACAACCAACGGGAAACAACCTTCAGGGAAAGGTACTGTTTTTGCCACAGAGTATCACATATGAAGCTGGTCAGCTGGTAAAAATGTGCACAGCTGGTCATTGCTTGTCATTCATTTTTYCTTTGTGCCCAAGATCAAACAAAAATGAAAAACATCAGGCACCTACAAATTAAATAATTAAAACAGTTCTAAGCTATCTAGGTATAGAATCATAGAGTGCTTAAGGTTGGAAGGGACCTCTAGAGGTCATCTAGTCCAACCCCTCTGCACATGCAGGGTCACCTGGAGCATGWGGCACAGAATTGTGTCCAAGTGGGTTTAGAAGATCTCCAGAAAAGGAGACTCCACAACTTCTCTCAGCAACCTGTCCCAGGGCTCTGTCACCCCCACTGTTAAGAAATTCTTTCTTAAGTTCCCATGACTTTCTTTAAGATGCAAGAGGCATCTAATCCTGGGGAATCACAAGGCAGCCACTGAAATCAACAAATGAAAAAAAAAATGTGGAAAACATTTCTCTGATTGTCTAATTAAGGAGCTATTACATGATGAGCTTGCACAGGTTGTCAAATTAAGGCTAAGTAAATGTAATGTCAGCATTTCTCAAATTTCTGGGTACTTACTTTTTCTTTTCTAATATGCTTGTATATAGAGAGTCTACATGTTTTCTTATGAACAATTACTAAGTTTATTTCTAAAAAACAGAACTTTAATAATCTACTATCTAACCAGAAAACCATAATATCCTCATTGTATGCCATCAAAAATTTGTAATATGTACATTTATTACCTATATCTAGATATTTGTGTTGAAAATASATTATTTTTAACAGCAATTGCAACTTACCATCATAATTCTGAACATTTACATCTGCATTAGATTTTATTATATTACACACAAGGTCTATATCTTCATCAGCAACAGCTTTATGCAATAAGGTCTCTCCAAAAACATTCTTCCTATTTATTCTGCATAGTGGAATGGGTAAAACAGGATTTAYCAAATTCCTATTAGATGTTTCTTGTCCTGAAAAATAATTTAAAAGGTCTAGAATTATCTTTCCATTTTTACTTTGGCTTTAGTTTGCATTTCAGCTCATGAACAATCTTTCTGGAGAAGAAAAAAAAAAATGTTCATTTAGTTTAATGGAAATGAATATATCAAAAGAGATGTTACCAAATAAATAACTATCCCTTTCAATAAAATATGCATTTTAGCATGAATTTCATGACAAAAATCCAACTGAAGTTCAACAGAGAAGAATGCATTTTTGCAAAGTGCATTACTTCCAATTGGTTGATAAAATTGTTATTGTAGGTTACAATCCTTTGCAAGATGAGCACTTCAATAGCTGTTCAGTTGTTTAATAATCTCCTTTTTCTTAAAACCACATTTATCAGCAATTCGTTTGTACTCATATGTTTTAAAGCCTCTGCCACATAAGCAGAGAGGATTTACATTATGATAGCGAACAAGATTAGCTTCCTCAGACTACCTTACCTTATCCTTTTGCTTCACCGGCAGCTCAGTTAGGTGTGTAATGAGGAAAAAGTGAATAGCTGGGACAAAAACCCTCATTAGCTATCCCCCTGCAAAATACCCTGCCTGGGGGTCAGAGGCCTGGACATTAAATATGCATATATAACTAATATTTTAATTATTAGTTTATTATCTCCCACTTTGCAGCCATTACAGTTTTCAACTTTGGTGAAGTGACATCTGCTCTACAGATAGGCTGTCGCATACTTTACCAGCAGAGCACCATCCAGCATCTCTTCAATCTACGGAGAAGAGCATCTGTACTACTGCCTCCTCCAGAAAACAGGGAGGGAAGGAGGCAGGCAGGGAGAGCAGGCTTGCAGGAATGCACAGGGACACTCAGGCACTGTGTTGATCTATCAGCTGAAAACCTTGGGTTCAGAAGGACTGCAGGCTACATTCACAGCTCTTCTCCACCATCAGCAGCGCATGTAGCTCACTGGCCCTAAAACTCTACCAGGTGGCAGGCATAGACATATTGTTGTAAGCATTATGTGAAAAACACATCCTTCGGTTACAGATGGAGTCACCAAGCCTCCTGTCTCTACTGCTTTGGATATCATAACAGACTGAGCTCAGATTAAATCAYTCCCAACATTAACTGTTTGGTCCCGTGTAGCTTTTTGGACACGAGCTGGTATGGATTTACTTAGCACTGTCTCAGCTGAGCACATGGATAGTATTTCTCTGCTACCTGTCTAATCTTGCAAGACAGTAATCATCCACGATATTACAGTCCCCAGTCAAAACTGGTTGCAATGAGCCAGGCAGCTCAGGAAGGACAAAACCACATAAATACAAGCAGAACAAGGGGACATTTTATGTTACACTTAATCTGGCTTGACTACACASCGTAACTTAAAGAGAACGGACTCCCTGTCACCTCTGCCCTGTCTTCCCTGAGTCAGATCCAGCCACTACGCAAAACAAGTTGTGCTTGCTGATCTGAATAAACTTTTGTGGGTCTGTTTTACTGGCAAATTATCAAGTGAAACTGATTCACAGTAGTAGATCTGCTGCAAAATGCAGGTAACCATGTTAGACTGGATTAACATGAAGCTACCTCCACAAGCTCATTCTTTCTGTAGAAATCACGTTAAAAACACCAACAGCTTGGTTTTCAAGTGGAAAATACTAATTTGAAATACAAGGCTGGTTAGTCATTCAACCYTGAATCTCATAAAAATGATGCTTCTACTGGGAATAATGAGAACACTGTAAAAGAGAAGAGTTGCTAAGTGGTAGTAGACTTTTTCATATTTTATTAAGTCTGTAACATAACTGTTAGAATTCAAATATTTCCAAACTTTGTAAGTTGTTTAAATGCTGTGGGTGCTCTGATAAAGCCAAACTGAATGGGCTTAAAGAAAAAAAAAAAAAACTTTGAATATTATTCTCTTAAAGAAAGGCTGRCTCTGGAGTGAGCACATAAACGAATTCTGTATTCTCCCACACACTTCCTGAATAAGCCAGAGAATTTCTTTGCTTGCCAGTTCATCTTTGAAGGATGAAAAATAGCAATCTTTTTCTCTGACAAAGCATGCTGGAAAGAAGAACACTTCAAAGAGTGCTTAGTGACTGTGGTAGTGAAGGCCCTATATTTAACACAGACAGAATAACAACAGGCATTTAAAATAGAATAATTTGCTTTGTATAGATGAATTCCTGAAGGTGGCATTGCCTTCAAAAAGACCTTGCACCAAGCATTTTAGATTACAGTATCAGGATCTACAACTTTACCGTGTATGAATATATTTTTGCTTTTCAGAATACAATGTAAAATTTTCATTTATATTATGTGACAAAAGTTGCATCCTGAAAAGTTTCTTGTGGTTCGAGTTTATCTATACCAGTCAAATGTTACTGAAAAGGCTATGAATTATATTTAAGTCAGTACATTTGCTCAAACAACAAAACATCAAAGAACAACTTACTTGTTTTCTTTTGATTCTTTTTGATTCTTTCACTCTTCCTTGTTCGCTCAACATTTTTATTCCCGTTCAAAATTACCATCCCTTGATATATGTTGGGTTTTAGATCTCGTTTGTCATTAGAAGTAGACTTCTGATTTTTTCTGGCAAGAGATTTGGTTTAGAAGCAACAAAAATTTTGTCTTTTCAAGTTTATAGTACAGCTAAGAATGTAAACACATTTAATCTTAAAATGGTATTTATAATAGCATTAAAGTATATTTGCTAACTTTGATAGTACTGAAAAGATGGCAAATTAGGGCAGAAATTGATTCTCAGATCTCCAAGTAAAATGTTAAAACCGTTACCTTTCGATCATTTAAAATCATTAACAAGAGGAATGAGCAGTCTGCATCATGTTTGAAACATTAATACAAGCAGGAATTTAATAATATTATGCATAATTTTTTCATACTCAAAATCCTTAGCTTTGTTTCTTGTTGTGATGCCACTGTGAGAAATTCTCCTTTGTATTTGGTGACAACTGGAATCACGAACTCTGCACTTTCTTGAAGAGGTCCCTCTTAACTGCTTTGCTCTCCTTGATGATGCTTTGGTTGTTTCTGCACACATATTGATCTCCACTGAATGTGAAATTCCCTCCCCGGTAGGTTTTCCACGCAAGTTGCCATAACAATAACCTGAAATTACTTCTTTCTCTCTTTGCTGATCACCCACAAGCTGGGACAAAATAAAATAAATAAATAAGTAAATAAATAAATAAATAAGAAATACTACAAGTGACCAATGAACAAACTATTAAGAGAACAGCTCTATAAATATGAAGGGCTCAAAGTATATCATCTTAAAAATTACATATGTGCTCACAGCCAATGGAAGAAAACACAGAGAATAGATGGGCTACTTGAGTAACAACTGGAATTCTACAGACACTACAGAGAGGTTTTCAGAGAGGATCCTGAAGYGTTCCCACATCATCCAGCACCGGGAGAATTAGCTAAGGATAGTAGAATATTTAGAATCAAAAGACAAATAAGAAATCTAGTCAGTGAATAAAAATTGTTATCGAAAAGTTGCTTACTTGGATATGTGAGATAACTTAAGAGATTCATTTTAGTTCCCTATAGACATGAGCTCCTGTCCTGAAAAACTGTGATGTGCAAGATGCCTTAAGCTACCTCATTTTATTCCAGTCTTGCACAGGTCTAGAAATGTGCCCAGGGTCAAGAACAGAATTTCAGAAATTCCTAGCTAAGAAGTTATTTCTAAAAACATACAACTCCAATCCTGAGCTATCACCATCACAGGTGAGACTTATCTCAGTCACCTGCAGCCTTCTAGAAGTCAGACACCTTAGATGTCACCATGCATCCTAGTTCTCCTTCCACTCCTGCCACCACTGAAGAATAGCCCCTTTCAGAGACTGATCCATCTTGTTCTGAGGAGTGTTAAAGGGATCTTAACTAGGTGTTTATATACGTACTCTAGATGCTCATCTCTAACAGTGAGAGGAATCCCATATAAGGATGAATTATGATCTAGTAGATAACTTGAGTTACTTAAGCCAATTTTCCATTTCAGTTAACGGAACGTGAGCATGTTGTGTATTGCCCCCGCTGCTGCAGTGGCCTGGGTGCACATCAGCTTGTCACCCACTTGAGTAGTGTGCAACACTCCTAGGGCACAGCCATGGTGCACACACAACACAGGCACAATCGCTTGACAAATTATTTTGCAGTGATATGGAAAAATTTGCCTGTGTTCCCTTGGGATACAGAAAGAAATGGAAGATTTAATGGGTTTTGTTCATTTGTTTGTGGATGGATTTTAATTGACATGTTCAGCAGAGTCTCCTGAAGGGGTRATGTTCATCTCCAGAAGTGGTCCCTTCTGGTAAAGACATTAAAGTTGCAGGAAACCAAACACTGCAGAGTACAAAACTATGAATCCAGTACTCTCCATTATACTGCATTTGCTACAGAAGAAGACAGAAAACAGTGGAAGCATTTTTAAGAGAAAACAAACAAACAAARCCATTTGTGTTATAAGAGATCATATGTTAAAATAGATGGTCTATATAATCCTGTGGTTGAATCTATAGAACCATACAGGCTCTACTCATTTGGGTCTCTGTTTCATCCTTATTTCAGAATAAAGTACCAGGGAAAGCAATATACTGTCAGAACACAACAATTACTAAGAAATTAACCCGGCATTTTTCCTTATTAAACTTCCTCCATACATTCTGCTTTTAGCAAGATATCAAAAAGCTAAAATAATTATCAAAAAGAGATTATGGATTCCAGTCTCCAAAGACCTTGACTCAAAATCTTAACTGCAACACTGAATAAATCTCTATACTAAGCTCCACAATCTGTTCTACATATTTCAGAAAACTGCACTTCACTGAAGCAACCTTTACAAGTGGCTATGGTTCTGAGCTTTCAGTAATTTGATATTAGCTACCTTTGTAGAACATTTTCTTACACATTGTGATATTCAATTAATGTATCCAATAAAAGATTTAATTAAATGATTTTTTTACATGCTTCATGCCATTGAGTGGAAGAAAAGTGGCTGTAAGACCATCTTAATCAGATACAGTGGTTTATTGTTGATTTACAGCACCAAATTATGAAGAGATAAAGCAGAGCAGAGGATCTGATTCCAACTTCACAAGGGATAGCTATTGTACTCCATAGCATAAGCATGTAAGTCTTTCTCTTTCCTTCATGATAACCTGAGAAGGAAGAGTTTTTAATGTTGTTTTCACATCCTCTTCTATTTTTTTGCTTTCATGGTTTTGAATTCAAAAGACCTATAGCAGACCATCTCTGCAGGACAAGGCACACATTGTGAACARTACAGGACAAGAGACAAAATAAAAAGAAGGATCATAGCTTATATCCATACATACTAGCATTCTGAGTGGAGGACAAAAATATAAAACCTATTCTTAATTTGTGAAGTAAGCCTCTCATAGGCAGAGCTAAACAACATAGACACTTAACACTCCAAAACACATACACAAAAGAATGCTCACTAGCCCTGCTAGTATATAGGGAAGACATGGCTATAAGTGCTTTTCCTAACATGTGCAAGTGTTTGTATGCTACAAGTTATGGGTAGAAGCAGAAAACCCAGCACACTATGGTATGGAAAAGTAAACTACAGAGGACAGGATAGAGAAAAGGCTGAAACTGGCTGGTTTATGTCAGTGTGTTATAAAGGCAAATCAGAATTGCGTTTTGGTGCTTTCTTTGAAGAAGATGTGCAAATAAACAAACTATGCAGAGGGAATAGGAGCTTTTAAAATTCCTCTGCTAATTCTAGCCATTGCAGTCACTGAGTAAATACCAACCCAAAATGAATTAGAAAAATTAAACTTACCAGGACTTCCTATCCCAGCAAGCTTAAACACTTAAAAGCTTAGCTTAAACATAAGAATATATCAAAAGAAAAAAAAGAAATTCTAAAACAAAAACACTGAGAATATATTAAGCATGTAAATTAATGATATCAATTTGTTCTCTACTAAGATTTGTATGTCCAAGTGTTTTGACTATTCCATAAAATAATCTAGGATATGCATAACTTATAAAAGATATACATAATGCATATGTACTTGCTCATTCATTGTCCTCTGCAAATTAGATCCTGTCATGGCTTTTATTTCTTCCACCTGAACTGTGGGAAGCTGAGGTTCGCACATATTTGTTAGTTGTGTATAGTCATCATGTAGCTGGGGAACACTGGGTTCCAAATTTAGCTGCTCTTCCTCAGCACTAAGCTGCCTCTGGCTTGGCACTCCAGGAGCGACCGATCCTGAGAAGGAGTTCAGAGCTGTCACCAGCTCAACTGGCAGGGCATCATCGCTCTTCTCATCTGCTAGAGTATTGAAGGGTAAGGCATAACTCTGACATTCTAACATGTCAGGCAAAGAGTTTATCATTTTAGGACTCTCTGAGTCACTGAGAGGTTTGAACAAATCACTGATTTCCAATTCACCCGTCATTGTACTCTGTTCAGAGAATACTTCCAGGAAAATCTTCCCTAAGGATGTCAATGAGAGATCTGGATCACTATTAAGGGAATGTTCTTTTACTGTGTTATCTGTGTCAGTAACAGTCATGTTTGTTCTCTGGCAATCTTCCAAAACCTGTGGAAATATTTCTTGCAGTGTCTGTTCTTTTGGAAACATTACTAGCTCCTCCAGAAATGCGTCTAGACACAGGCTTGTTTCTGGAGAGAGATCTTCATCACTTAATTTCTGTGAAATCTAGATGTAAAAAAGTTTACAAAAACAAAAACAAAAAAGGAATGGAACCTCTCTTTCTAAAAAGCACATAATCAACATCTACTTTGCAAATCATCAATATGCATACATAGTATTTACAATTTTTGAATAACCTTAGGCCTTTACTAAAAATTCACAAGATTTTTTAATATGGGTTAGACTGGAGCATCAATTTCAAAAGCAGATCATTTCAGCTGTTGGCTTCCCTTGCAGTGAAAAACTCAAGAACAAGACAGACAAAACATGTTATATATAAAGTCAATGCTATTATGCTACTGACAATGACCTGAAATGTTAAGAGGCATTAAAAATTTCTGTCATCCCAAACCAGCAGAAGTGGACATACTCTCAACACAACAAGCAGTTAGTAAAACACTATTCTTTCAACATATTCTTTCAGCTTAGCTTATGTGTTGGTGTAGACTCCAAGGTATGAATCACTTGTGACTCACAAACTCAAGCTCAAAATCTTTGGAGTATCTTTGGGGACTGCATATCTAAGTTTCTATACTGAGAACAGAGGCAAAAGAAATTTAACTGTTCTTCAAAAAGTAACACTTCTATTGTTTTTCTAATTACTTTGATCTGCTTTCTAGGAGATGTACCCACTTTTATACCATTTTTTCCCTAATTTCTTATCCTTGTTTTAAACACTTCTGCTGGTGAAAATCAGATGCCTCAGCAAGTCTAAAAAGGTTTTTTCAGTATAATGTGTGTAACAGTGGTGTTGCTTAAAAGAATCTTAAAGAGATTTCCTTTCAATACATTTTTAGACTTTTGCTGCCAGCACGTGGCAATACTGTGCACTGCAAGAATTCTTTAACATAGACAGTAACAAATCTTCATAAGGTTCACATACAACAAAACAAAAAGGACAGAAACTTGGTGCTTTTGGTTCACATTCTGTTTGCAAGCCTTTATAAATCCCTGATACTTTATTGAAAAATATTTCCTAATCAGGAGTTTTCCATCTTGTACTTGTGCAGCTAATTGTTCCTTTTCCAGTGTGGAGTACTTTTTACTTTAATATATTAAATTACAGTTTATTTTTTAGATTATTTTTCCAATTTGTACAGGTTTAAATGGACTGGGGCGGGGGGGAAACACTGGCATAGTACACAGCCTTTTTTCTTTTTTTAAAGAAGAAGAAGAATAGATTAGAGGATTTGGGATTTTGTGCAAGTATATGTATTCTAGAATAAGCGATGTTATAATGTAATGCTAACAGCTACAGACAACATAAAAATTTGCTATATTGCTTTCAATATTTTCTTTGGTGAATTTTAGCAGGTTATGTTTCTTCCCCCAACATTAGCCTAACTACTCAAGCTCCTTAAAAAGAGAAAATTGATTTACACAGTACCTTTTTTAGGAACAAACCTAGAACAAGCAAACACTCATAATGCTATACACTATCATTTACATGGACTATTCAGCAGGTAATTACTCTGCATAWGCTAAGAAACTGTTCGGCACTGAAATGTCAGAGTGGAAATGCTGGAACTGCTCCCCTGCKGCCAGCTAAATGAGAGCTTTCCTAAGAGGCAGACAGTGGCGACACTTACACATACTCATAAGAGCATCTCCTTTCTTCAGCAGCCCTGGCACTGATCTCAGCAATGCTGTAGAAATGCTCACCACTGAATTAGAGTGCTGCAGTGGGCCATGGTAACAGCAAGTCCCTTTTTGCTGTAGAAACCACAAGAGAGCAAATTCCAGTGAGAGCTTCTTGGTCCAGCAAAAATGGGCCTGAAATGAGTGAACTGGGCAGGGATGAATTCAGACCAAAATCAAAAACCACAAAGGTGGCCTTGGGTCTCACAGTAGCTGTGGAGCAAGAACAATACAGAGGTAGCAGAGCAGCTCTAAGTAGCATAATGGTTGCAAACAACAGCATACAGGCAGGTAATAGAGGAAAAGCACAAGAATCCTTAATAAAATGTTGCTCTGCTGCTTGGAAGCAGACCTTTCCAAGTCCCTCTCTGGTGCCCAGAGTCCCTCTCTGGTACCTCCAAACCATGACCATCAGAAGGAAACGGGAGAGGGGGCTAATGTCAGTGGCTGCATAAGCTTCAATTCTTGCTCAAATATTTCMTGAGTTGGGTGATTTACTTATTGATTTATCTTTATTTCAGTTATTGATGGATTTATACYGTTGACTTTTTTCTTACTATCTTTTCTGCAAGCTATGGGAGATTCCCTCTCTCCTCCAAGGTTTTCTTTGTGTGCATGCTGATAATTACCAAAACAATCAGTATTCTTTGTGAGTTATAACATTCAGGTTGTACTAAGCTTATGTAAATTAACTTTTTTACAGTTGCATCCTTCCATYTGCTTTAACTACATGTTTGTGTATCCTCTCTTGCACTGTAATGGCAGTTGCCTAATCTTCAGGCAAACTAGTTTGAGAAATAAGCTAAAATAACTAAAAAAAAAGTGAACAGTGTCTGACAATTAGTTCCCTAAAATTCCCTAAAACCCATCTCACACTTGGTCTCAAACAAACCCAAAGGAAGCAGCACAAACACATGGCAAAGAAAATGGTCAGTATCATTCAACAGCCAATTAGATAGGCTTATACTGTGGTAGAATTATCCTTAATTCAAAMTCACTGGAAAAAAGAAGCTGACACACGTGGGGAAATGTAGCTCTGAAACTATTCCATAGCTTTTATGTTATCAGCAGTATAACTCATCGCTTGTTAGCGGCTTCAGGATTAGCAAAGAGAACAAATAGAGACTGGTACTACCTATTTTTGGCCACAAGTGATTCATTCATAAACAGAAGGCAGTTAAAAATATTCTGTTGCTCCTCAAAGATCTTCCTAATGTCAATTCTGTAATTTTCATTTGTTGGAAACGTGCTGCCATCTGTAACTTCTAGGAAGATTCTCATTAGCTTAAGGTACAGCTCTTAAGGATTCCGTCTCATTACAATATCTTTCGTATTTCTTCATTATTGTACCTCTCCTACACTTGTGTCCAATAAGCTTCCTAAGTGTGGTTCCAACCCAAAGAGCAAAAAGTTGAATAAGACTTACGTGATATAAGGTAAAAAAATAACCTGATGTACTCAGGATAGGTTTTGACAGCAACACATCTGCATTTTAAAACATCAGAATGTATTGTCTTTCAGCAAAATATTCCCCAATACCAATTCAATCRAACAATATCTTATGTGCATTCAATTATGAAAACACACTAACCTTTTCCTCTGAATCTTTCAGAAATCCAACCACTTGGGTATTTAAATCTAGGATGTAAACAAATATTTCAGTTGTACTATCACTGAATTTCACTTTTGAAAGTTCTCATCTTCTCTAACAAAATAACCTCTTCTTCCTGATAAATGCTAAAGTCACAAACACTATTAAAAACAATTGCATCCAAGCTCTGATAAGGACTGACAATGAGTTCTCTATGTAGGCTCTATTAATCACCAGATTACATTCTTGAATCACTTTGTCACATTTCTTAGCTGTGGTTTTGAGGMCTGTGTTTCCAAAGACTATCATGCAATTGGAACTACCACCCATTTCAGAGGGCGAGGCCTCTTCCCTGAGGTCGGTAATTACAATGCAATTAGACCACACAATGGAGCCAATCTAATAATTTACAAAATGAGCTCAAACGGGCTGGTCCCACACTCCCTGCTCCCATCATCTCACTTTAGTATTCAATAGAGTTCCTTGGAAACTCTTTCGTTTTTCCAGAAAACAAGAAGAAAAAAAGGAAGAAAGAAAAAAAAAGTGAAATACCCACTCAGATAGCAGCAATTTGTACAAACAGGGAGGGACAATGCCTCATGTACAATACATGAGGCAGAAYTGCCTTGCTGGGAGCATATATGAATGCAAGCATAACTTAAGTAGCCGCAGGGCAATACATTACAACCATATTTGGGAAAGGTCTGGTAAAAGTCTTACTTCTCTCAGCAGTATCTTTGAATCAGAGGAATGTCAGTTAGAAGCACATTGAGGGACCCTCAGCAACTGTTACTCACATTCATGTTTTCCTTATATAAGGCACTTGGGTACCCTTCAGCCTGTAACTTTCACAAAATAATCCACAGCAATGGAACAATTTTAACTTGGTATCACTACTTTGGGAAAGCAGTTATTATTTCGAAGAATTCTAACACAATACTTGCAAAAAAACAAAACTTGCACTCCAAAGTAACTATGAAAAACTGTTAAAAAGGTCATATACAGTGAAATTCCAAATAAACYTATGTGGATACTCATCTTCAGCATCTCATGCGATTCTGCCAGTTAGAATAACTTTCAGTTTTGTATAAAATAAAACATACCTACAGAATTATTTTTCTCTCTCCCTACTGCAGCATTCAGTGAATAAAGAGGATCAAGAATATTTTCAGAAGCTGAGGGACAGTTTATCCAACCCCTAGGATTAAATAATATAATAAAAAGGTTCAGAAAGAACTGCAGCCTGCTCATCTTAAGATAAATTTTATAGTAGTTAAGATTTACAAAGATTTGTACTTACAGGTATTTGAAAGAGCACCTGTAGTCATTTTAGAGGTATGCACATGCAATTCGGAAGGACATGCAGTACCTAAGWCTTCCAGATTTTCTAAGCTGAGTTAGCCATCCTTTTTTTAATACTTATTTCCATTTCTTCTATTTTCAATTWCATTTCTATTGAAATTCTTCCCTCTTTTTTTTTAGACAAAGAGGTCTAATCTCTTTATTATAAATTCTTGGATAACAATTTTCCCTGAACAA
The DNA here is from genome assembly GCA_003342815.1 of Eudromia elegans. Taxonomy (NCBI): domain Eukaryota; kingdom Metazoa; phylum Chordata; class Aves; order Tinamiformes; family Tinamidae; genus Eudromia; species Eudromia elegans. Next base: position 1,483,284 of record PTEX01000123.1, read on the forward strand.
TCTAAGCGAATATCTTTATATAATAACATCAATAAGAAAAAAATACAGAAACAGTTTGACCCATATTGGATACAGAATTACCCTGTCATAAATGCACATTCTTTTCCAAGCAAGCAGGAAAACTGCTTCAGAGGACATAAGAGAGCATTGTTTAATTATAGTAGGGCTGAATGGAATGTATTTGTAATATACTGTACTCACTGCAGTAAAGACTGAGATTGGTCAGATTCATTCGTCTCCTGAGGTGTCTGCTTTGAAAAACAAAAACAGAACAAAAAGACAGCTTAGTAAAACAAAGTACTTTCCAAATTATTTTCTCAGCATTACTATGTGCTGCTACTTTTAAATTTTTTTTTTGAAAATTGCATTTTTATATACAGATCTTTATATACTTAACTGTATGCACACAAAATTCCAATTAAGTAATTTTTTTATTTGCAAAAACAATGGAGAATAAATTAAGACCATGAAAAGAATCCAAAAGGAAAATACACCTACATAATTAGGATACAATTGCTTAAGACTTAAGCTGTTCTATACCAAAGACCAAAATACAAGTTAGTTTTATTTCAACTCCYAGTTTGACCTTTTTTGATATAATTTCCCCTTACAATCAATAATATGGGATGCTCTCTGGGTGAGCTGAAGACTGAAGAGGATTTACAAATAAACTGGCTGCAATTTTAAACAGTTATTGACTTACAGAGGAAAATATGTGCAGAACTTTGAAAAAATGAGCAAAAAAATCTTGGTATGGACATTAATTGATAAATTACTTGCATGCATGTTATTGTATACCCAGTRGTCAATAACAACCATTTTAATAATGATCTGAAGAGCAGCAAGTAGAAATTGCCCAGCAGGAACAACAGCTAAAAGGCTCCATGAAACAGATTATTTAGAAACAGCTTGTGCAACACTAATTGACTGATTTTATTCCAAAATACAGCAATGAAATGGTTGGCAAGAAGGCAATGACTGCAAAATATACCCTTTGTATGAATCAACACGGATGTTTACACAGAACCTTACCCAGAGTCCAGCTGAGGTCAGGAGGATAGCAGTGGAACTAATAAATCTCTTTGCCAGTGTAATTTGCTCAGAGACCTTTAAAGCTCAATGGACTCCATTTACATCTCAGGAGAAGGAGGGGATACGTACTCTGCTAAAATATTAGGCTCTGGGGAAAATCAGCGAGTTGTTCATACCGACAGACTAATTGAGGGGGTTTCTCAAGTCATAAAGGTTACAAAACTAGCATCTGTGGCCACCAACAAGAAGTAAAGGGAACATCCATTCGTGCTGTTCTCTTGCTCCCTGTAATAAAACTCCTGGAAACTTCAAAACCTCAACTGATTTTTCCTACTTAAGCATTTTTTCACCCAAATACCTGAAGGGATTCTGGAGGTGTTCCAAAAAAGAGACAAAAGCTTTAAAGTCAGAAGAGCCACCCAACAACTTAGGTGCACTTCACCCAACAAGGCAAGGGAAAGAAGGAAAAAATAGGCATTGATTGGTTAGTTAGAAAGGACGCAGCTATAAACTCACTCATTTGTATATATAATATGTCTGCTGTATCTCTGGTAGAAGAAAAGCCTTTGTGACATTTTTATATCAAAGTTAGRCCTCCAAATCTCAATCCTCACAACCCACTTCAAGTATAAAGCAGGCCAGGACTCCTCAGAACAAGCAGAACAGATGTTATGTTTTCTGAAGAAATTCACAGCCCTTCTGGGATGCTTGATCCTTATATTAGATCAAGACATCATATTCACGTGAGACAATTTCTGAGAATGCMGCAAGAGAACAAGCCATTATGAGACCTCCTTCCATGCCAGTTCTCAGAATATTTGAACAGCTGCATTGCTGCCATCTTGTTTTGTCAGCATCTACAAAGTTTCTTCACAGCTTTCACYAAGATTAAATCAGATGTTGAGCCTACACTGCGGATGGGCAAGCAGTCCACGGCTTCATTTATATCCCCGACAAAAAAAAAAAAAAAAAGCGAGTTACCAAGCTATTTGGTGCAAAGTACAAGGGAACTCTCTGCTTTTCTAACTTTGAGGAAAAAATATTATCCCTACTAGACTTGGAAGAAGAATTCCTTTGAGTTTTCAGTGATGTCAACTTAACTGGATTACGGACTGGCTCCACTGGTGAGAGCCACAAAGCCAAGGACTCAGCTCTGTCAGCAGATCATCAGATCCAGGCGAGAAAGCAAAAGGCTGCTCTCCTCCTTCCCATGCAAAGAGACATTTTATTCAGCTTTTCAAATTACTCTTGGTTTCTTTTTCAAATATTTAGTTCTCCAAATATCAAATCACATCTAATCTTGGAAGAACCAAGGGTGTATTCTGGCATCACTGATCAAGATGGTTATCTTTTACCCGTTGAAGGAAATATATTACAAAAAACTACATATAACAAGATTTTGTAATACATATTATCTTGGTATTACGCCAGGATTTCTCCACCTTTGTCATAGGCTTGTCATTCCTCAAATTTGGAAGTTCATACCAGGCAAGAGACCTCAGCACCTTCCTGCAGAGAATTTGGCAAACATTCTACCATAAAATACATTTTAGCAGGTTATTTTGTGCATAAAGAATGGGACACCAACTTTATTAATTATTAGTAGCTATGTGTGTTTAGCAGAAGGCTTACTCTTTCTATACGTACCGGATTTATTTGATTTTCTTCCCTCAAAGGATATGCATCATCATGAAATTTATGCATAAAACCGATCTCTGGAGAGGTGCCTCCTAGCGAAAGGAAGAACGAAAGAAAGAGGGAAAAAAAAAAAAAACAAMACAGAAGAAAAAATAACTAAAGGCAGACTAAAGACAGTTTTACTCTCCTATGGTTCCATAAATTTCTACATAACATAGTAATCAGCCAGGGGAAAAWATTATACCACCTAGTATTCTGAAATTCTTCCCAAGTCCATCTTAGAAAGTAACTGAAACTCTTCCTGAGTCCATACTAGAAAGTAAATCTTCTATCTCTCTCTTTTTTTTTTTTTCTTTTAATTAAGAACAGGAATTCTAGTAAGCTGCCTCATCTATTTACACAAAGGAATACAAATATTATTAGTTAATATTTTTAGTGACTATTCAGAGGAAGAACTTCTCAGGTCAGGGTGGGGTGAGAAGAAAAAAAAAAGGAGGAGAAATCATTACGTTTGGACGTTCAGCTTTCAAAACTGCATTATTGTTATTGACTTTAACAAAACACTCAACAAATTAGCCGTTGAAGTAGATCATTCTCATCACCACCGTGCTACAGCATACGCATACATTAATATATGCTATGTGCATAATGAAATGTTAACTCTAACAAACTAAGTGGAATGCTAAAAATACCATTAGTAAACTATTGTATTTACAGAGAAAATAAATAAATAAATAAATAAATCCTCACTCTCAGCAATGTAACAGTGAATCAAATAAACATGCTTTAAGCTCCACAAGCTGAATGTTGCCAAGCTTTAAACCCAGTGGATGGTCATAGGTAAGTTTAAAGGGGATAGTTCCCTCCAGAGGCAAGTCTACGGAAAGACTATGGAAAGTTCAGCATCAAGAATAACAGCAAAGATTCGCACACATTTCCACGGGCTGTGAAGAAGATTTTCACTGCCTCGGAGCAGGCTGATATAAAAATGGTAGTTTGAAATCCATTTAGGTRTTTAAATTGGTACGGCAAACAAATCAAAAACCGTGACAAGCACCAAGAGTACATTGTGTCACAGAGTAGGCAGTGAAAGTTTGCACTGCCAGAACGAAATACACCAGCACACAAATAAGAGGTGCTCTATAAAGAAGCTGAGGAGGTCAAAGCAAAAATATTTGCAACTACTACATATTTGTTTAGGCAACCTACTTTTAAAAGAATTATTTGAGAAGATGGTTTTAATAAATGAATACACACTACACTTTTTCATTTCATTTTCATTCGATACATTTCATGTATTAAATTAAAATGTTGTGGACTAGAGCAACATCCAGAGAAAAGCACATAGAAGAAAAACAGCACACTTAAAACAGAAACTCTCTTACCTTCAGCAATTCCTACTTTAGTCAACACATCCTTATTTAAAAAGCATAACCTTTAGGAGAAAGAAAAAAAGACAAAAATAAATAAATAAACAACTYCCAAGCAGTTGTATTATCTTGTCAACCCTGCAAGCTCCAAGGGCAGTTGAGGCCYGGGAGGCCAACGCCACTGCCTTTAGTCAGGCTGGGACACCTGCTAAGCTCATGCTGACTGAGGACACCTCTAACACCAACACCAATTTCAAAGCATCCCYAAAATGAGAAAATTCACTTGATCCTGAAAATCAGTGAGGGGACCTCACGTAGGGAAGCACGTTGCTGCTTTACGCATACTCGGCCTGTACTAAGGTGCAAATATACCGCAAATAAAAAGTGAAACCGCTGGGCGGGCTCGGCACTGGAGTGCTGAAGAAAACACCAGGAGCGCCCTGACACGGAACTGCAGGATCGTCTTGCCTGGTGACATTTGTATTTTCCCCGCTCAGGATTCTGGCATGCTTAGCTTCTACTGACAGAAATGTTATTCTATAGGGTATAAATGTACAGCCTACAGGACATACATACAACAAATTCCCCTTTCAGAGCTGGCTAGCATCAATTTGAACATTAATTAACAAAACTGTTAATTTTTGTGAAAAACACAAAACTGCCCTAACACACACGGCGAAAACACGCATTTTTGACACCGTGTACCGGCAAGCTAGCGGGGCTGCCCCGCAGCCGCTCGGCTCGGCCGCTCGGCACGGCGAGGCGGCGCTCGCTCAGCGCTCGCCCAGCACCTGCCCGGCYCCGCGCGCCGTCACCTCCTGTTCTGCAGCTCCTCTCCCTCCACATCGCTCTCCAGCACCGAGCCCTCCACCACGGTACTGTCGCTATCGCTGCCCCCATCGCCACCCGGCTCCCCCATGGCGCCGCCGCGATCCCCTCAGGAGGGYGCCGCCGSCGGCCCCGCCCCCAACGGCCCCTGWGCGCGCGGGCTCCGCCCTGGCGGCCATTTTGTGGCACCGCTCCGCGCCTGTCTGTAGAAAGGAAGTCGGGCCCGACCAAAGACGGTTCAGCCAGGGGGAAACCGATGGCAGCTCTGCCCTTGGAGCTGTTGGGAAGGATGGTGTTGGCCACGGGTAACGGTTGAGCCTCACAATGGCTCTATGGCTGCAGCAGGGCATTGTGCCTCTTGCCTGCCTCACTGTGCACCGCCATCTGCCCTGTGCCTCTTTCCAATCCTGTGCACTGCCGAGGCTATGCTGAAGGCACCAGCTGTTCCACGCACGGTGCGTATGCGTTGGGCAACCAGCTTACCGGTTGCCAGTATTTGTAAAGTATTTGCAGTAGCTGCTGTTGTGGATATGATGCTGCAGAGCATCCGTTGAAAGCGCAGCGCCGTTTCACTGAGGACAGGGCTGTTCCTGCTGCGTCTGGGCCTTCCGCCTCTCCCGGCTGCGATGGTGCCGCTGCCATGGCCCCTCGCAGCGGTGCAGGAGCTGCAGGTGGGCTACGGGGGGAAGTACTGATACCAAAGGGGCTCACGACAGGAAAACCTCTCTTACATTTACACAATAACACTTCCAAATCATAGCAATGTTTCCTGTTCACARGATCCTTGATGATGAAATTAGCATTTTTATCACTTGCCAAATTAAGCTTATCCCAGAACATTCAGAAACAAAACGAACCTCCAAAATAATCTACTTGGCAGAAGCGATGGAAAACATAGCAAGATATTAAAGGTCACATTCAATTAGAAACCAATTATATAGAGATGTACTAGCAACTGTGTGCCAATTGGTGTTTTGCTTTGACTTGGTCATATCCCGCAGCAATTACAGAAATTGCTGTGTGTGTCATCAAATTACTGAAAAAAGGGCTTGCTAGGAATATTCTACCCTTTTCAGGTAATGAAGAGATACTTGAGACGACAGGAGTGTTGAGAAAGAAGCTAGCAGAAAAACAAACAAAAACTGTAGTACACCGTCTGGATTTAGACTTGTCACTTTGAAGATGTGGGAATCAAAAGTATTTTGCCACATTAAATATCAGAGCTAGCATGAAAAAAACATCTTGTGATACTAGGTATTTTGCTGGAATTCTCTGGAAACCTGTTTTAATCAGCTTATCCCTTCCTGAGGATTATATTTATGTTCTACAACACGGTGAAGGTACTTGAGGTATTTCTGAGTGAAAGGGCACATGTAAGAAGCAGYTTTGGAAGAGCTGGCATGTTGATTATCTTCAGCGAAATCCTGTCTGCTTATGTTGTTTGCTTTTTAACTTGTTTGCCCAGAGCTCGCTCACACCTGGTGACACAAACTGGCTGCACAAAGTGGGAGCAATTAACTGTAACGAAGAGCAGCGTGTTGCATGGGATACATAGCAGGCAACACCCAGAGAGACAGGGAACTTCACGTGCCCCGAACACTCRTGTGCAAAGCCAAATCAAACTGGGCCGAAGCCACGAGACCGAGGGGGTTGTGCCCAGCTCGGCTGCRTTGTGTTCAACGCCAAAAGATCCCAGCGCTGTCCTCAAGCTGCTCATCACAGCGGCTTTTTRATGGGGCGGTGAAGCGCACCCCGCTGGTAACTCCCGGCGCACAGGGCTGACATCACCGCGTGCCAATGATGCTCGGGCACAGACAAGCTTACATCCCCTGCGCTGCGCTGCCTCCCTCCGCGCCGGCCTGCGAGGCGCGGCAGAGCCGGGGCTGCCGCCGCGCGGGGACGCCCCCTGTCCGCGGCGGAGGCTCCGCCCGCCCGCCCGCAGCGCAGCGCACCTAGGCGCGGCCCGCCTCTCAGGCCATCAGCATATGCAAATAAGCCGCTTGCCGGCGCCCAATCAGCTGAGAGGGTGAGGGCAGCGCGGCGGCCCATTGGCGGGCCGCCCATGGCGAGATGGCGTGTTCGCCGCTCCTGATCGCGCCGCGCGCCGTTGCCCCGGCGACGCGGGGAGTGACGCGCTATGGGCAGGGCGTGCCGCGGCCTCGCCATTGGCTGCGCGGTGGGGCGACGGCGGCGCCGGGGCCGTCGCGTCCCGTGTCCTTGCGCCGCCGGGAGCCGCCGCGTCACTCTGCGGCGCGGCGGGAAGGAGGAAGGCACCGGCCGCGGGCCGCGCAGCGCCGCCACGGTGAGCGGCCGCCATGGGGACAGGCATGGGGCGGGCGCGTGGGCGCGGCGCGGGCAGCCCGGCGCCGCGACACGGCGCCCCGGCGGCGGCGGAGGCTGGTGGGGCGCGGCGGCGCGACCGTTAGCGCCGCGCGTTTCCGCGGAAACGGCGCGGGGGGCGGCCGTTACCGCCGTCCTCGACGCTGTCCCGGCAGCGCCCCCGGCCCGCGGGCGGGCCGGGAAGGTCAGGCYGGTGACCCGAGGCCTTCCCAGCGACACCGGCGGCCGCGGCACCTGCCCGTACCGGCGGCACCGCCCGGCAGGACGGGCGGGAGGGGCGGCCCGCGCGTCGCGGCGGAGGCTGCGCCCCCCCCGGGCGTGGCGGTGCCGCTGGGCGGGGGCCTCCTGCGTGCGTCCGAGCCGCGATGCCTGGCAGCTCGAGGAGGTACCGCCGACCTGTCGTACATATATCTATCTCTCTCTCTCTCTCTATATATATATATAAAACACATGTGTGTGTATATATATTTTTTCTTTTCTTGGGATTGATCTGGTCAGGGTTTCGCTCGTTTGTTTTTGCCGCCGAGTTGCTTCCTCACGCTGTAGCTGCTGCTGAGCCAGGCAACATGGGAATGGGAAATTTGTGCTGCTCTTACAAATGGCATCGCAGAGGATGGCGCTGAGGCGAGGCCAGGTGGCAGCTCTGGGCTGCTTGCGCTGAGTAACCTTGTAGCCAAGTGCCTGATGAGTGCTCCTACCATTGCCAACCTGTCTGGTTGGCATTTCATGATTTGCACCAAAGTTTATTGTATTTTTTTATTTGYTTTCTAGACTTAATTGCTTTACTTAATGTTTTCCTGGTAATGTTTGATTGGACAAGGAAGGCAGATAGGAACCTGATGGGACTGATTTCTTTGGAGCCACCATTTTGAAATTTCAGAAAACAACGTTAACGATACGATTTAGCTTAATTTTTAAAGATACACCTTGCTAATATGAAGCTRTAAGTCAGGTTTACCAAGGAAATATTATTAGTAGGATCACAAATGTGAACTGATCGTAAGTTTTTTTGATTCTTGAGGCTTTAACAGTATTGTGTAGTGCAGCATTTGTACAAGATCTGTGTGTRGAGTCTTCCCTTGGGGTTTTCTAGAATGTCAATTACATACTAAACTAAAATAAAACTACTCAATTATGAAGACTTTAAAAATGCCTTTAGGTTAGGATTTGGTGCTAGTCCATGGAACCTATGAGCCCGCTGGGATACCCTCCATTTTTATATACTTAGCAGTTAATTGTAAAAATATTGGCCAACAATAGATGGAATGGCTAGTTATTTCATAATTAATGTATTTTTCCATCATGAATTTCTGGGAAGGCATTTTACACTTGTTAACACAGAAATTCTGTGTTGCTTATAGATGTCAAAAGTAAATATCWGGGGAAATAGCTGCAGTCTTTCTAAATCTGATACCGTTTTTATAYTGGCATGGGTAAAATTCTGATAGTTGAAATCACTAAGCATTGCGTTATTAATTTGGGAGCTGATGGGACTTTGTATGCTCATGTGATAAATGCTAATTCTGATTTGTCTGGAGAAAGTTAATTTTTCAAAGTGTTAGTAATTTCTATCCTTAGGCCTTTTGTTATTGTTTTATTTCAGAATCACTAAATAAAGAATCATTAAAGTACTAAATCAAAAGCACTAAAACATTCCTTTACTATGTTTTATTTTAGAATTTTAATTARAGTGTTCCATCTGTGCTGCAGAGGAAAGTTCCACTGTGGAACAAAAGTTTCGCCAGAGCATAAATTTGTAAAGCAGTATAGGCATTATTGCACAGAGAAAGGYGAAGGATAATATTGACTTTAAAGAACTTAGAAATGGAGAGGTAGGGATGAAGGAGAAGAAATAGAAGAAATAAAGATTTCTGCCAGAGAATGAAAGACTTTGATCCTGTAAAAGGCAGTCCATGGGGTTTCCCCAAATAGCTCCAATGTTTCCATCTCTCACAAAAGGACTGCCACACATTGCTGCTTCTGCTAGTACCACTGAGCTTGGCATAATGAGAGTAATAGACATAAAAAGAGTAATACTAGAAATATAGACTCCCTAAAGCCTCGGGGATAGGTTGTTACTTACAAGATAACTGAATAGATTTTATTTTCCTTGATGTGATAATGTGTAGAGGCCTTAATGCCCTATGGGAGTCTAGTACCAGGTTTGTGTGTGTAAATAACGAACAGATAGTCTCTATTCGGGTTCTTACTCAAGTATCTTTTAGCTTTAAGATATAGTTACATATTTAAAATCAATCATAGAGCTTTGTATATTTTTGATTGTAGGCAATGAGAAAGCCAAGTACTAAAATATTTAGGCAGTATTAATATATTTAAGAGAATTTTATGGCACATTATTTCCATGCTGTAGAACATGATTAAACATCCTGATGAGTCTAAAGCTACAACACCAAGGAAACAGACTAGGRTGTAGTCTATGTAACTGAAAGATGCACAGAGCATCCGTGCCATCAGTTTTGCGAAGGTGTGAGAGTTTCTGTTGGGTGTTTATTATCTATTAAAAGCACACGGGGATGATGAAATACATCGGTAACGTGGGAATTGGTTACTGGTGCAACAGAACTGTAGGCAGAATGCTGTATGTGAGAAGGATTCATTTTTTTGAGATAAAGGAAGTACAACTGGCTTGAATATTATTAACTTGAATCRCTACAGAATATTTAGGAAGTAGAAGACACAGTCAGAAAAGGGTAACAATGAAGTTTTGCTGTTGGTGATGTGCCTGACATTAGTAACTTACATAGTTAATCAAGGTTTTAATCAGACTAAATAGACTAAATAAATCATATTGAGTGAGTCATTTTGTTGAGAGGTGATGCAAAACAGTAAGTTGGGAGTTGAAATGGTGTCAAAATTGTGTGGCCATAGTGGATTCTAAGAGCTGCCAGCACTGAAAGGGAGTGGTGAAGAGGGGAACTGACTGTTGTTTGCGTCTTTGAGATGATAATAAGAAAACGTACTTAAAGAAACTAGGGAGATGAGAAAACTTACGGTTTGAGAAGGCAGAAGAGCAGATCATATTCTATTTCAGAAGATTAGGAAATACTAGTGTGCCTGTAAATGGAAAATAGATGAAGACATGATTCCTTATTCATCTGTTACTTAACTGTTCTTTTTGCAACRAAACAGATTTTGAGGTGACTTGCAGGAAATGATAAAGCTCTGTCCTTTCCCCCAAATCCTCATGCTTGCTTATATGAAACCTTCTTGTGTTGCAGATTTTCTAGGTTTGGAAGAAGTAAACAGTCTTGAAGATGTTATCCAGACTGTTTCGAATGCATGGCCTTTTTGTAGCCTCTCATCCATGGGAAGTCATTGTTGGAACAGTGACTCTCACCATCTGTATGATGTCCATGAAGATGTTCACTGGAAATGATAAGATCTGTGGCTGGAATTATGAGTGCCCAAAACTTGAAGAAGTAAGAATTTAGATCCATGTTACAATACTTGTTTTTAATCAATGGATCCTTAAATGTCTCTTAAATAGATTTTTTTGGGGGGGGGAGAGGAGGTACAATATGTATAGGCTATAATGTATTAAAAACAATGCAGTTATGCAGAAATTCCTTTCTTTGTTGACAGCTTGTCCCGTGCTGGATATTGAAGCTGTATGCAAATGGTAGTGAGCCACAGCAGCTTTTCATTAAGTAGAATATTTAGTTGCAGGATATCTAGAGAACAGGAAGAATTTTGGTATTAGTATTGTTTGCAGTATTTTAATTTGTTAAGGGAGGGTAACGGTGATACTTATTTTATTCCAAAATTCCTTTTTTCTTTTTTTTTTAATGCAGCCTCACAATTTAAGTGTTTCTAATAAAGCATAACAAGTGATTCCCTCGTGGGAGGGCTAACAAAATCACTTTATGTCTTGAGCAGGATGTTCTGAGCAGTGACATCATCATCCTGACAATCACCCGCTGCATTGCAATCCTTTATATATACTTTCAGTTTCAGAACCTACGGCAGCTTGGGTCAAAATACATTTTAGGTAAWGTATCCGATTTTTCTAATTGATTTTTACATTTCAATTGTTTTTTTTTTAATTAAAAAATGGTAATGAATATGAGAATGCTAAGGCTAACATACAGAATTGTCTTCCTTTATTTCTTTACTAGACAGCATGATAAATATTTGACTTCTGCAYAGATGAAAGCAATGTTTTGAGAGGTTGAATAGAATTATATAAACATTGGATATGTAATTCTTGATATAGCTTTATTGTGTAAAACTCTTTAAGCTAATTTGTGTCTTTGCTGATATGAAATGAGATTTATGGCTTTTGTTTCTTAGAATATTAATTTGAATGCAGCATAGATTTTAAATGTACATATAAAATAGCATTATTATCAGATTGTATTTCAATCTGTGTGTATATAATCTGAAATATTAGAATTATGATTYATGATCAGAAATGATCTAAAGGTATGATTTATATTTTTTATGATTTTTTTAAGGTATTGCTGGCCTTTTCACAATCTTCTCAAGTTTTGTTTTTAGTACAGTGGTAATTCACTTCTTGGATAAAGAACTGACAGGTTTAAAGTAAGTAATAGATACGTATTCAAGATTTCTTGTTTCAAATGTTTTTCCATAYAATAAAGCTTGAATCTGTTCTTAAAATATTCCTTTTATTTCAGTGAAGCTTTACCATTCTTCCTGCTTCTGATCGATCTTTCAAGAGCGAGTGCATTAGCCAAATTTGCACTTAGTTCCAACTCACAGGTCAGGGTTCTTTTTGTGCCTTTTTTTTTTTTTAAAAAAAAAATATTCATGCTGTAATGTAATCTACACAGCTTTATATGAAGAATTTATGGTAGATATAGTCTTATCGTTTATAGGAATGGTTTCCTAATATTTGAAGTTCTAAAATAAATTATTTTGATTACTTTATGCATATAAATACTGCACAAGGTAATTTGTCATAATAATTGTGAACATGTTACATATAGGTAACATAATCAAATGTTATATTATGTTATAATATTATATTATGTTATAATAATATAAATAATATTATATATATAATTATGTATATTATATATAATTATATATGTTATATAAAATTATATGTAATATATATAAAATAATATAAAATGTTATACATGTATAATATGTATATTACTGTATAATAGACTGTACAAATCTTTTAAAATACTTTTTGGAGAAGTACTTCAAAAATAGCTTTTTGCATGCGTGTGTGTGCGCACACACACAGCTTGAAGTTTAGAACTTAAARGTTAAATGAATTCTATATGCATTGATTTTGTTCAGGCTTAAGAATACCCATTAGCCAAAAAAAAGGAGACATTCACAATAATCTTGTGATATAAAAAAAGACTGTTGGAAGTATAATAGCTTGTGTGAGCTGCAGTGATTAACACATCCATTCTTTCACAATAATTATTTTCTCAATGTGTTTTATAAAGCCTTACCACCAAAATAATACTGAGTTTATTAATCACAGTATCTGCACCCCATATGAAGAAAAATTTTCATGCAACTTTTTATTTTGGTCTTTATGCTAAAGTACAGAAATTTCATTTTTTAGGATGAAGTAAGAGAAAATATTTCACGTGGAATGGCAATTTTAGGCCCTACTTTTACACTGGATGCCCTTGTGGAGTGTCTTGTTATCGGTGTTGGTACAATGTCAGGTGAGTAATAAAGTCTTATGAATTTAAACCTTTTCATTTAGAAAAGMCCTTTTAAAAGACATTGGCGTATTCACGGTTTCAAATGATAGTTGTTATCTGTGGGAGTACAAATCCAATCTTGTGGTGGTTTATTTTTTCTTTTAATGTAGGGGTGCGACAACTTGAAATCATGTGCTGCTTTGGCTGCATGTCCGTTCTTGCCAACTACTTTGTCTTCATGACCTTCTTTCCAGCTTGCGTGTCCTTAGTATTAGAGGTAAGAACAGTTTCATGAGAGAGCTAAKGTAGTGCTCAGGCCATGCACATTTCTTTATTAAGGTGTATACTAACCCATTAGGCCTCCTGTTGAAGTGGACAAGAGGCATAAGACAAGTCATTGCCCATCAGTTTGCCTCTATAACTTGTTTCCCCACTACCAAAGACTTAAATTAATAGTGTGAGTTCTGGTCGAACTGCAAGTAAACGAATCATATGTCAAACTAACAGCTGTTCAGGGCCTTTTACTCCTTAAAGGCTACCTTAGTCTCACTTTTAATAATAAAATAAAAATCCGTGGTTGAAGCTTTTTATTCTTCAGACATGTTTGTTTCTTCAAGCATGTACTGTTTTTAAACTTTTTTGCAGCTTTCTCGAGAGAGTCGCGAAGGGCGTCCTATATGGCAGCTCAGTCATTTTGCTCGTGTTCTGGAAGAAGAAGAAAATAAACCAAACCCTGTAACACAGAGAGTCAAAATGATCATGGTTTGTGGCTTTTTTTTTAGTTTACTTATGTAATGAATAAACTGTTACTGTGCAGTAAATATAACTTTTGCTTCTTATAGACYTGTATCCTGCATTCCAGTGCTCTTGTTCATTATGGCAATTCTAACTAACATCCTCTAAACCTGCATCTGAAGTCTTCTTGCATATGCCATTTATGCTCACAACACTGGTTGCTTCTTCTTGTGCCCTAATTCCCTCCATCGTTCCTGTACAACTACCTTCAGCCTTCTCCTCTTGCTTCTTGAGTAAGAGGAAGGGTGGACTGAGGCTGGTTCAAAGCTGCTAATCTAAAAATAAGCCAGAAAAGAAGCTAAAGAAAATGTGATGAGCTAACATTGCAGCTTTYCCTGCACTCGGGACCTGACAGGGTGTGTTTCCCATGCATTAGTATTTTTCGTGGAACTAATGAAGGCCTGATATCTTTCTTGGAGATCTTTCTTTCTGTTTTATTTTTGTCTGGTAGTCTTTCTGCTGCCCAAATAATTTTTGATTAACCAAATTTCAAGCTATGCTAGTCATAAAGCATGTCTATATGAAACAGGCAAAAGCATATTAATGAGTATACAACTGGAAAATGGTGTTGATAAGGGGCATGGAAAGTCAGGCTTTAGCCTGAGATTTCTGAGTCATGGGAAGTACAAATAAATAATTAATCTTAATAGGTTCGATGCCTGGTTACAGCCGAAAACTTAACGATTGTTGTTTTGTTTTGTTCTTTACCACAGTCGCTAGGTTTGGTTCTYGTTCATGCCCACAGCCGCTGGATAGCTGAACCAGCAGCTCAGAACAGCACTGTAGAAAACGCAGTGGGTCTGGATGAGAACACACCCAAGAGAATTGAGCCGAATGTTTCCCTGTGGCAGTTCTACCTTTCTCGGTAGGTTCCCTCACAGCAGAGAAGTGGGATGTACTGTCCAGTGCTGCTGGTGATGGCCCTAGGGTACTGCATTGCTGCAAACCAGCAGCTTTGGCTGCTCTGGGATTCCTTATAACCTGAGATGACATCTTATAAGAGATGTTTCAATAGTGTGCCAGTCTTGCAGTCTTCTTAAAACAGTGTGATTACGATCAGGAACCAGCTGTTCTGGATGCTTCGTCCTTTCCCACTAGCCCTGGCACATTTGCAACCAGACTAGAAAATGAGTTTTGTGACAGAATGGGATTTAATTATTTGTGCAGAATTTCTGACCCTTCTCACACAACAACAGATAATCTGTGTCATTATTCCTTTTCCATGTCTTTTTTTTTTTTTCCCTTCTAAAGATAAGAGGCAGTGTGTAACTGAAGTATGCTATTGGCTCACAGCTCTGCTGAAGTGCAAATTGTGATTCTGCAATATTTCAGAAAACTCAGCAGTTTCTCCTGGTGTTTCTCCTAGGTGTTTTCCTAGCAGCTTAAGTTATACAATAGTAGTACTGATTGTCAGAGTGCAATTACTGAATCTTCCTGCTTCATAATTTGGAGATGAGTGTTAAATGAATTTGACCTAGCTGTTCAATAGTGAACGTTTTCAGCAATTTCACTGGGATTGCTTTTAAGAATATTTATTTATTTATTTGTAGGATGGCCAGTATGGATATTGAGCAAGTTATCACTCTTGGACTAGCCCTTCTTCTTGCTGTGAAATACATTTTCTTTGAGCAGACAGAGACTGAATCCACACTCTCTCTGAAGAATCCYATAACATCTCCAGTGATGGTTCAGAAAAAAGCCCCTGAGAATTGTTGCAGGAAACAATCTGGACTTCCAAAAAACAATCAGAAATCTAATACAGTAGAAGAAACAATTTCCAAARATGGAAATGGTAATTTTGAGCATTTTAACATCTGAACTTATTCCCAGAYATTTATATCAAATTCTGTGAATTCTGTGCAGTGTATTTTATTTAGAACTAAATCTTACGTTTTTTGTAATCTAAACTTGATTTTTAATGGTTTTTATGCAGCTGAAGTCATAAAACCTGTGTTAGCAGAGTCTTCAACCAGAGCTACATTTGTAGTTGGCAGTTGCAACCCGGTGGAAACTTCTGCAGTTCTTAATAGAAAAGAAGAAGAAATTGAGTTACCTAAAGAACCACGTTCTATTGAGGAATGTGTTCGTATACTTGGAAATGCAGAGGTATAGAAAAATTTTTTTTTGAGTAAAAATCTTCAATGTACCTTCTGATTTTTTTTTTTAATTAATTTTCTAGCATTTAAGTGACCCTATTGATTGTGATGTCTTACTTCAGAGCTCTATAGAGCTTTTATAACTGAGTGAATGTATAAATATTATGGCATGGAATGTCAGAACCACTCTTTTAAGCCTGCTCCTTTAGAAGTCATTTCTGCTTCTCAGTTGCTTTTTTACCTCCTTTTAAAAATACAGACAGAAAATGTATTTTTGTTCATTTTTTTTCAAATCATAAATAATCTTTTATTATGAGACTTCCACCTTTACTCCCAAGATKAGAGAGGCACAAAGCTAGCTTCTACAATCATTCATGATATGCCAAGTAATAGTTTTAGCTTCACTGTGAATCATGTGTGTGAGTGGATGTTTGAATGAAAGGTTTTTGGCTATGTTCCTGCGTGCTATGAAACCTCACACTGACAGTCAGCTCCTATAGATACTGTCTGATGGTGAAAGTAAATGTTGCTACTGGAAACATTTCAAACGGCTTTCATCAATGGAATATCTGCTTTTTCTCCCTATCACCCTTTACATTTCCAGAAGGGGGCAAAATTCCTTACGGATGCTGAGGTTATCAGCTTAGTTAATGCTAAGCACATTCCTGCATACAAACTGGAAACCTTGATGGAAACTCAGGAGCGYGGAGTGTCCATCCGTAGACAGATGCTATCTAAGAAACTCCCTGAACCTTCATCTTTGCARTATCTTCCTTATAGGAATTACAACTACTCATTGGTAAGTAGAAAGCAGACAAGCAAAGTTCAGTGTTAAAACATCTTCCAAATACATGGAATATCTGCTTGTGGTAATTTTGTATGAGTTAACAGTGAGCTTGGTCAAAGCTGCTGTGAAAATTGCAAACACAAATTTTGGGTTTGGGGCTTTCGTTTAAGACAGCTGTTTGTAATGACAGATGTAATATACAGTATGCTATAGTACTGGATGTATAATCTTAATGATGATTTTTCTGTTATTCTTGTAAGGTTATGGGAGCTTGCTGTGAGAATGTGATTGGCTATATGCCTATTCCTGTAGGCGTAGCGGGGCCACTGTTTTTGGATAACAAAGAGTTTCAAGTTCCAATGGCAACAACAGAAGGATGTCTTGTGGCGAGCACAAATAGAGGATGTAGAGCCATATGTGTAAGTAACTCCTAGAAAAAAGGTTGACCCACTTAAAAACTTTCTATAATACATGTCTTTTTGGGGGCTCTGGGAGCATTTAGAGTGTGTTTTTGTTTCCTGAAATCTAAAATTCAGATTTGGTCATCTTGCTTCTTTTTCTGTGTTGACTTTYAGCTTGGTGGAGGAGCAAGCAGTCGTATTCTAGCAGATGGGATGACCCGAGGGCCTGTTGTAAGGCTCCCCACTGCTTGCCAGGCCGCAGAAGTGAAGGTTTGGCTTGAAAGCTCTGAAGGTTTTAAAATAATAAAAGAAGCTTTTGACAGCACAAGTAGGTTAGTAAAATGATTGCCTGGGCATCATTTTCTGATGCAAGACTTTCATGAACCCTAATATGTTATATATGGCTGTCTCATGTAGCATGAACCTAAGAAAACAGCAGAGTTTTTTATTATTTGTTGCTGTGATTTTCTTATTATCTATGATATTAAATATGTTATGATTATAAGCAGTAAATGACTTGATAATAGTKAAACTGATAAGTGAATACATGAAACTTTTAAGTGAAACTGAGTAATATTTGGTATGTTTTTCTTTTGTTAAGCATTTAAAGTAAGTGTATGACTTACTCAGACTTTTAGTATTCTCTATGCTAAAAGTAGTTTAAAGTTTGGAATCTGACTTTCAGATGGTATTATTAATAATATGTTAGGTCTCAGAAACCATAAAGCTGAAATGTTAAGAATTGTAACATAGTGTTAAGGATAAGTTTATTGTAATCAGGAGACTCCTCCAAGACTTGTGATTATCTGCCTTTAGGAAGGTTATCCATATCAGTTATGCTTCTTACTAATCTGTGAGTGTCATCCAAGGCCATACATGCATCTTGGCAAGAGTAATTTGTGCTGCTCTTTAAAAAGAGTATTTTCCAGTTCTTCCTTGCCTTTAATCTGCATGAATAAAGCTCTGACTTTTGGAAGATAAAATGGTTATTTTTTGCCGTGTTGTAAAAGATGTAAGAATTTTCAAAGTCCTCATTTTTAGTTGGTGGTTGGTAGGTAGTGAGCTGTTTTGAGGAATACTACAGGGTAAAACTTGTGTTAGCAGTCCAGGGCTGTTGCTTTCAGGAGCAGTGAAACATTACATTTCAAAACTCCATTGAAAAGTTCTCTTGAGATAACTATGTGCATAACTGAAAATGTATTTTTCCACATTGAGCAAGAAAGTGCAGATATCACAGGGCAGTTCAGGGAGTGATATGCAGTAATTTGCTGTTGTTACACCCACAGAGGTAGTTCAAGGCTTTTCTCCTTGGGARCTGTAAGTAATCATTCCCTTTTCTTGCAGGTTTGCTCGCCTACAAAAACTTCTCATCAGTTTGGCTGGTCGTAATCTTTATATCCGCTTTCAGTCTAAAACAGGGGATGCAATGGGAATGAATATGATTTCAAAAGTAAGGCCCAGTCTCTTTAAGTCTTCTAKTTTTTTAAAGAAACATATATTTTTCCCCTGTTCATCTGTGACTGTCTGGCATGTGAAAATAAAGACCAAGATAGGACTAGTGGGCAGGACACATCTGTTTGCAGTGCTTTAAGATTATAAAACTGTTTGACTTAGCTTTACATAAACAAAACACAGGTTATAAACAGTGAAAAGCAAAGGGTTAAAGTCATTTTGTGTGGGAGTTYTTCTTGCATGTATGTTTTTCAAAAGAGTATTCCTGATAACGTAGGACTGCTTGCTCAGTTCCYTTAGAACAGAGATTCTATCCCGCAGTAGTTAATCTGTTGCTGTGCTTATCAGTCCTTGTGAAAAAAGGATTAGGTATCTGATGAATGGCAGCAAGTGCGGGCATGGGGAAGAAACCGAAGCATGACTCATAGTGYGGGATGGGGAAAAGCCTTGTACTGGCTGACCCTGATTGTCTGTCCATGCACAGTTTATGCAGAGAAAATACATAAATGGGTCAGAGGTGCTATAACTGAATGTCTAATTTCCTAGTACACAGAAGCTCCTTCTCACTTCATTTGAAGTGAATTATTTTTCATGCCTCCCATGTTTAACTTGGTTCATATTGTACCTTCAATAAGGTGTGCACGTGCCCATTCTGAATAGATSTAAAATGCATCTAGAGAAGCCGTGCATACTAGGAAGGATCAAGGAYATATGAGGAATAATAAGTTGTAATAAATATTTTTGTGTGACTAGAAAAATAGTAGCAATGATGCTACCATTTGCACCTGCATCAGATTCCTTCCCAAAACCTGTCCTTTCTATATAACTCATAGTCTGAAGTTTTAATCTAATCTTGCTGTTCTGTTCTCCCTGATTAATGTTTTACAGCCATAACGATATACTAGTTTTTTAAGGATATCTCTGTATCTGCTAACAGGGTACTGAAAAAGCACTGGCAAGGCTGAATGAAGAGTTTCCTGATCTTCAGGTTATAGCTATTAGTGGGAACTACTGTACAGACAAAAAGCCTGCTGCCATAAACTGGATAGAAGGAAGAGGCAAGTCTGTCGTCTGTGAGGCAGTCATTCCAGCCAAGGTGGTCAGAGAAGTGAGTGCTTGCTTTCTTCTATTTCAATTGCATATATTTTATAAAACTTGATACTATGCTTTCTAAATATGAAATATAARTTGTGTTCCATATGTGGGGGGACTTCTGCATGTTGTGTTTTCAGACTATTGTTGTAGAATAAGCCATTTCTAGTGAGAACATCTATTGTGTTTTGCACGATCCTGGTGTTGTCTTTAAAGTTCACCTGCCTCCCTACTACAGTGAAAGCAGATAGTCAGCTGTCTCACTGAATTCCAAGCTGTATTAGTTTCCAGGATGACGAAATGCACCATTTACAACCCTGTCAGTGCTAGTCCCTGGCAAACTTGTCCTACAGTATAAATGCTATCTTAGTTTCTTTCCCCTAAGCTGGCAAGACTGACTGTATGTGTCAGCCTGGTTGGCTTGTGGTGTTTCTTGCCTGTTAACTTCATCTCCAGCATTGGCCAAGAAAGACAGCATCCAGGGAGGAGGTTAATACACGATACCTATAATGCTCTTCCACCCATGTGTGATTCAACTTTTTATGTTCTCTGTACAGCTTGAATTTTTATAGCTGTCTAACAAAGCCCCTTCCAAAAGAGCTTGTTTCTGTATGAAGAATCAACAACCAGCTTATTCTAGTATATACTGCATATGTTTGTCACCTGTCAGTTCTAGCATATTATTTCCAAATTCTGGAGGCAGTTGGACAGAGTGTTTAAAGGGTGTCTGCAGCTGAGATTTATACACTGGCATGATTATGTTTTCTGAATTTGCTTTCTAGTAAGTTCTAACTGTTGACTTTACTTAAGTAAAGTGCTAAGAGCAGTATCTATTAAAATCCCAAATTTTCGTTCTAGATTRATAGTGAGGATACCATAACAGTTTTAGTAACTTAAGGCTTCCTTCTGCCTTCAACCGTGTACATCACTAAATCTATCTGTATTCAACTCTTTATATTACTATCTTTATCGGTGTTGTAGATCCTTGTGCATATTTTTGACATTCTTGTTTTTACCAATCTGCTTGTACATTTTATACTGAAGATAAATGATGGCTTTAAAAAGTGGTAGAAGGAAGCTGACTGATTTTTCTTTAGAGATCTGTATGAGTCCAAACCATGACTCTTCTGTTGTTACTTCTTAGGTGCTCTGCATCTGAAATAGTTTCTTTTGACCAAAAGTAAAATTAGATACMGGCACTGAGTCAAATTCTATCGAACAAAACTATGGAGGCCTGATGAACATGAAATAGAGTATTGTAACTCTTGCCTAAGTAGCTGCCTGTAGTTACAAGTGTATTGTTCTGTCTAGGTGTTAAAGACTACTACAGAAGATATAGTTGAAGTCAATATAAACAAAAACCTGGTCGGTTCCGCGATGGCTGGTAGCATAGGTGGCTACAATGCACATGCAGCAAACATCGTTACAGCTATCTATATTGCCTGTGGTCAGGTAAGTTGCTCCGTACTGAGTCAGCMTTCTAAGAGCAGTTAATTCTGAATTGGACATTTAGTTGAGTGCTTTGCTTTTGTTTTTTCCTCCTTGATCAAAAGGATGCTGCGCAGAACGTGGGCAGCTCTAACTGCATCACTCTGATGGAGCGCACTGGCTCCAGCAAGGAAGACCTGTACATCAGCTGCACCATGCCTTCCATAGAGATAGGCACTGTTGGGGGAGGCACCAACCTGCTCCCGCAGCAGGCCTGCTTGCAGGTACAAACTCGCAAAGCTCCTTTGCATGGGGTGTGGGTTGTGAACAAGTAATTGGAACTGGCCCTCTAGAAAGTCTGTAGACTTGAGATGAAAATTCTAGAATTACCAAGTTATTTTCATGCATCTAATTTTTAGAGCTTAATATATTTATTATTGAAGAGACATGAAGCCTGTCAATTGGTTATAATTTTGTAAAACTTAAATTTAGCCTAAATTTACAATAGGTTTATAGTAGTTTAATTTTTCTCAAACCCAGATGCTAGGAGTTCAAGGTGCAAGCCAAGATAATCCTGGTGAGAATGCTCGTCAGCTCGCAAAGATTGTGTGTGCTACAGTGATGGCAGGGGAACTCTCACTAATGGCAGCTCTTGCAGCTGGGCATCTAGTCAAAAGCCACATGATCCACAATAGGTAAGTGCAAACCTTTGTTTTTCTTTTGCTGTTTCCCCTCTTCTTCCACTCATATGAGAAGATTCTGTTACATTAACAATTGTAATATGTGATAGTAACATATCACTTCAGGTATGTAATATGATCATCTTACTGTTTTTGTTAGGTCAAAAATGAATCTGCAAGACCTTCAAGGAACCTGTTCTAAGAAAGCAGCTTGAATACTAAACCAGCTTTAAAATGAAGGATATTTTTAGCAACA
This sequence comes from Eudromia elegans, assembly GCA_003342815.1. NCBI lineage: Eukaryota > Metazoa > Chordata > Aves > Tinamiformes > Tinamidae > Eudromia > Eudromia elegans. The sequence continues at coordinate 1,505,133 of PTEX01000123.1, forward strand.
GACAAAGTGCACAGGAAAAATTAATGTGATCTGTGAAGTTTAGAATGAAAATCACCTTCAGCTCAACTATTTCTGAGGAAGATAAACTGAAAGACCAATGGACTTGCGCTCAGTGAAACTACTTATGCCATTGACCTCCAGTGGTTACAGATGACTTCAGGACAGAGGTCTTCTCCATGGTCTATGAATGGCTTTAGAATTCTTGCCCTTTTATTCATGGTTTTCTGAAGGGTCAGTCCTCTGGTTTTGCAGGTTACGAGTATTTTGACTAGTAAACTCCCAGTTGCTACCATGGTTAAAAGTAAAATAATGTACTTTGTACTTTTTTAAAATGTCTAAATTTGGCTAGAATACACTGGTCCTTGCCGTCTTTATTTTCTGGTTAGCAAGGTATGTTTTAAGGTGATGGCAAGCCTAATCACTTTCTATGAACTGCCAATTTTAATTTTGTTCATGGTTTAAACTTAAGGTTCATGCTGTGAGACAATTTTATAAGTCATTAGTTCTGTAGAAGCATCAGTCTGTAGTCCTTAATTTGCTGCCTTTTAAGCAGCATTTGTTTTTTTAACTCCACAATTTAGGTTATTCTGTTAAGGAAAATTAAAGATGTACCGAGTGTGGAATTATTAAATATAATACTTACTGTTAGGTCATTTTGTTCAGGTAGAAAAAAAAATCTTAAACTAGAACTCCAAAAAAAAATTTCAGACAGTTTAATTAAATGCAGTTTGTTAAACTTCTTTTGATAGAAGTGGATTCAAAAAACAGGAGTCAAGGACAGATGTTTACACTTCTTTTAAAAGAAATCTTTTGAAGTACAGTGTGTTTGCATACTCAGAATTTTTTTAGTGTTTCACACTTACTCCCTWTAAGTGTGTATCCACTCCTGAAAACTGAGATGAAATAAAGCCAGAGAATCACACTGTTCTTTAATACTGTATTTTTTGCATTTTAATTCATTTTTAAACTTTTTTTGAGGGGAGATTATTTATTTTCAGAAAAAAATCTTGCTTTTTTTTTTTTTTTTTGAGAAGTGCTTATTAAGGGAATCTAATGAAATGACAGGTTAATGCAACAGTTTTTGTATTAAAGTACTGTACTTGGACCAGTGAAGCAGCCTCAGGTGTTCTTAATGTAATACAGAAAACTTTTTTTTTTTTTTATTCCTAGTTTGATTTACCTTTGGGAAGCTTGTTAAATGCATTGTCCCATTTAGCGAATCATAGAAGGAAAACTGCTAGTATGCTTGGGATTTGTTTTTTTTTGGCTTCTTAAATTACCGGTGCGTTGGCCTAGCTGTGTTGCAGGGATGCAGTGGCATTTCTAAAGGGGTGACTAGCAAAGGTGCTCTTCTATGTGCAAATTTGATAAAAATCATGATGGGTTGTTTTGTAGCACATCAATGGATACATTAATATTCTTGTAATAATATCATAAAACTAGCGTGCAAGCACGAAGACTTACTACATGCTCGATATGCTGTGATAGCATGTAAATATCACAAATGTTTATCTTCCTGCAGTATTGTTGTTAATAGCTACYGTTTTATTTAAAAAAAGGGTGGAACTACTTTGTTTCTATGTTCATTCAGTGATATTATTTAAAGTAACACTGTACTGGCAATAAATGGCGGTTCAGTGTTCATTTTGGTGAATTTAACTGACATTCTGTCTTGCAGAATTAACATTTTGTATTTCTACTAAATTGTGTACATTTTGGTACAGACTACTTTTTCAGTTTCAGTAAAACAATGGAAAACATACTGGCTTAATTGTGATATGTTAAGCTTAATTCATAACTTAATGGCATAAAATGAGAAGGTTGAGGAGAATAAGAAAGGACATGTAACAGTCAGGGAGCAGGAATGTTACCAGAACTTCTCACCTTGCTTCCAGAGGCCTGTTCTCATTTGACCTTCCTGAAGTTGAATTACTCGGTTTGCCCAGATGGGAGAACTAATTCACTTCAGCCTTAGTGTTACCTTCTGTTTGAGTGTTTCTCCTGTTTTCTAAATAACTGCAGAATTGCACTTTTAGCAGTCTCTTAGGTACCCACTAAAAGACCAGGAGAGATGCTTTATCTGTTACTTGATATTTGAATTTCTCTCAAAATACACAGYACAGTTTACATATTATTCTTCCAAGACAGATCAACATAGAAGAGTGAAGACCTTCTGCATRCTCCATGAAGAACTGTTTGATATCAARAGTTTCAATAACTGTGCAGGCTAGCAGCCCATGGATCCAGCATTTAGTCAGAATGCCACTAAACATCCTGGAAATTATTAAAACCTTAGAGCTCCAGCCCTGGATATTTTTCTTCAGCCATGCCCTACAACCAGTTAGTTACGTTGACTTGTGTGATCTTCATGACCAACAACTTGTGATCTGAAATACAGCAGAGCCTGGATTCTTGTTCRGTCTCTTCTGTGCTACAGCTGTTAACCCAGAATTAGCAGTTATCTTTCAGTTTCCTAAAGTTTGAAATGCTTCTTACTTAAACACATAACAATAGAATATTCCAACTTCACKGCAAAGCTTGTAGAGCAAGACTGTTTCAATACAAGACATCCTTGGGAAAATCAAASCAGCAGCTTAGAGTCACATTTCTAGAGCTGCAGCAACCTACATGATGTACCATTGTAATGGGTGTAGTTTTTCAAATGTTCTAAAGCCCTCTGTGAAATTAAAAATGGTAAAGCTGTATGCAATACCTGATTTGCTTCCTGCTTTACCCAGGCTTATCTCCTTTCTTCTGTGTGCTGAAGTTCTTTTCCTGCTGTCATGAATGCTTCAGTTGTCTGAGGCTTTGAAGCTCTGCAGCACCAGTCATGTGGATTTTTGTCCCTGCCTCATTATCCTCAGGCAGCAGCGTAAGTTAAGTTACAGCTTACCCTGTCTCGCTGCCAGGCTTAGGGGCTTCTGCTCCTCTGGGCCCATACTGATTCCACTCTTGTGTCCCAGAGCTAAGGGAAGAAGAGCTGAGAGCAGACGAGTGCTCCCTCCAAGGGTGCCTGCACAGACACGGTACAGCAGTTCCCAGAAGAGTTCAAGTCTAAGTCTAGCTAGGGCTGCTGCTATACCCAGTATGAYTTTGATCCATGCTACTGTCAGCACTGCACAGGGAAACTTTCCCCATACTGTGGATGCAACCCTTAAAAAAAAAAAATGAAGGGGTCATCCTCTCTGTCCTTTCAGCTGCATTTTTTTTTAATACCCTTTTAGAAACATGCACCTTAAGAGAAGCCTTCTCTCTCTGTGCACTGTGTGGGGTTGTGTCTGCCTCCCTTGCTCGCTGGCTGTGGCTGTGGGAGGCTGGGCTGTCGCTGCCGCAGAGATGTGGGTGGCAGCAGGGGTGCTCACTGCAGCCGCACTTCCCCTCCTTCCCCACAGCTCCTCTCTAGCCTCSGGGCAGCGCTGCTCAGGCACGTGCTCCTGCCATGCACACTGCCTCCTGCCCACAGCAGTTRCAACAACGTGACACCTCCAGCACCGGCACCTCTGCACATGGTTGCCTTGTCTAAAGTTCACTGCTGGCCACGAGCGCTTGCTGCTTGCACCACATTCCTTGGGGGAGGAAACCTCTGCAACCAGTCCTATCTCTGCAGTGCCTTTGGAATGTATAACACCCAATTACCTACAGCCTCCCATCTTCGCAACTGATTCATGTTCAAGCAGCCAATTACCACATGGCCCATAAGGGACTCCAGCCCCACTTTACATAGGTCCCCCCCAAATCCAGAGTATAGCAACTGTTCTTAGGATCCACACTCCTGTTCTTAGGATGCAGAGCAGTAAGCAAAACATCCTGGCAATCTACATCTTGGCAAGAGTATTTGCTGACCTCTACAACAGTGAAATAAAGACCAATCCCTCTTGCAGAGAATCGTATAGGTCAGTTAGGGAAGAAGGAACTATGCCATAAAATTATACCATAAAACTACATGACCAGTGTGGAGTGGGGCCAGCAGACCAGGGCAAGCCTCTCCTGCCCACTGCAGGCCTAGCTTCAAGAAGCTGGAGCTTCCAGCTCTCCTGCTGCTACTGCAACAGGGTCTGCCAGATTGCTGCCCCTTAAGCCTGTAATAGACTGCTGGGCTCTAAGGACAAACAGAAGGCAAGGCCAAGGGGGAGGCTGTCGCRTGGTAATCATTAATCCATACTGCCAGAAAACAGCCCTTCAGTCACCCCGAGGGAGGCAGTGCCACTGCAGGCAGCTATGTAAAGGTTCGCTGGAGACCCCCACGTCCTCCCCAAAGCCAACAGGCTGCGGTGCCACCCTCCYGCCTAGGAGTGAGCAGAAGGGGCAGGCCTAGCAGCGCCAGGGAGAGACGTCACTGGCAGAAGAGATGCTCAATGAACAGAACAGCACTTCTTCAGGAACCATCATCATGTGTTTCCCATGTGGTAATTGTTTCTTGGCAAATGTAATGAATTCAACTGTCACTAAAGACATGTTCTCATGGCAACTTCTTTAACATTTAAAACACAGCACATTAAAAATGGTAATATTAGAAAAAAAGAAAAAAAATCTAATGGATATACTCCTATAGCATGAAAACTAAAATGAACTTCAGCTTTTGTTTTGATAATACGGTTTAAGAGACGATTCTGGAAGCCACCACAGGCCAGCTCTTCCTTTAAGTCATCGCAGCTGAAAATTTTCCTACTTTGCTAGATGGTGCAGAATAAATTATAATTTGTATTACACTGCAACTAGTTATGACTAGGTTATCAGTTACAAGATTTTGTCATCTTCTGTTTCTATCACTCTCTGTAAGCTTATGTATACCATTAACTTAAAACAGTCCCTCACCAATTGACATATCCTTGTGGTGAAATGATTAATGAAACATCCTTGATTTAGTTACCTGTTAAGAAATTACTTACTGAATGAGCCCAGTGTTGAAATTCTGTCAGCAACTTGTAAAAAAATCAATTATATAATAGTATATATTATACAGCTGAATGGAGTAACTTCTTTAACAGTCTTGTATGCATATTTATGGAGTAGAAGGCTTTTTTTTATGAATTCACCACCAATGAATGGAAAGTGTKGTACGCCCACTCTGAAAGCAGTTCTGATACAGGATGGTGCACGAATAAGAAGCAAACCCAAGGCCTGTAGATGGCTAGAAAAAAAAGTGTCCGAGTAGGAATAAGAAAAAGGCAGAACAGAAGAATACATGCGCCTTTTATCTAACTGACCCTCCCTTTCCTGCTCATGCTACTTCAAGGTACAAACAAGGGCCGATCACTCATTTCACCAGCCGTTTCCCTTCAAGCGTTCTGCAGGGAGGACTCTGCTCTGAACTGAAAGTTTCAGGATCCAGAGCTGAGCCCAAGTTCTGGCCCAAGATGCACATCCAGTTTCCCTGACACAGACACACGTCTGAAGAAAAGCACCAAAAACAGCTGAACAGAAATCGAGTGGGTGGCTTGGAATAAGGTGCTTTCTTATTATTTCTATCCCAAATTCTCTCCCATCTGTCTGACCTGCTGCCTTTTGTGCCCATGCATCCAACTCCAGCAAGTGCAAAGAAGGCCCCGCTCACGACMCCTTCCACACACAACGGTGCAGCCCAGCAGCTGCAGGACTGTGTCACTGCTGCCTTGGGCACAACTGCCGAGGGGATTCGGGGATGTGCTCTTTGTGCAGGTGAAAAAGCCACGCGCGCTCACTTATTTTCTTAAGTCCTACCTGCATTTCACCCAGTTCAGGGTAACACCGATTTTCTGCTTTGTTTTGCATAGTTCCTAAGACTGTGGTGCTTGAGCTACCAGGGGCAGCTGCAATTAGGGAATTTCAAATAAGGTGTATGTTAATTTGGAAAGGGAGATGCCCTCTTGCTGATACCGCTTCTCTCAAGCATTTGTGTTAATGTTGTCATGTACCTCTCCTAAGTAGTGCAAGCAGAAAGAAGTGATGTCTTACAGAAACTGCACCTGCAAAATACATTTTGTACTTTGAAAAGCGCGTTTTGACTCTCTCTCACTTTTCCTAGCTATCTTTTATATACACAAAAAAATTTCATCCTAACTGCATTATGACCACGTTAACTAAAGCTGTTACATACACAACAGAAAATCTAATCCACATTCTTGGAAGTATAAGGGAGCTTTAAAACCGTAAGCGGAGCCTTTTGTTTGCCGTTTTCCCTGTGCATTTCCAGGGAGGCCTCTTTGGGCAGCGCGGGTGACGCGCACATGGAGCAGTGGCGGTCACCGCGTGCCGGTTCCCCCTGCTGCGCTTTACCAGGTGCCCTTCAGGGCTGTGCTCCCAGTTGGCTTCCACCTGACAGGGCTTAAGCAAAACTTATCACTATTTTTCCCATTTTTCTTTGGAGGTCTTTGACCTGTGTCAATATTTATATTATTTATTTTTGGGAGACAAAGGACACCAGCACTACGTGGAGATACTGATTACGGAAAGACACGTCACGCTGGCTGCTTTCCACGGGGCATGAAGTGAGTGCTGCAACACTGAGACACCRAGTTCAACAATGGCAGGGGTCACACAAACAGCAGCACAGGGAAGAACGAGATGGCTTTGTGAGCTGCAAGGCTGAACGGAACTGGCCCATGGCGGCCACATCGGATCCCTCTCCACAACGGAGGCGCTTCCCACCAAAGCCAGGCGGGAAGCCCGCGGTGTCCTGGCGAGRAGCGGCGGGGCCGGACGGCTGCTCCCGGACGCGGCACCCCCGCTCCTGCTGCGTGCGGCCGCCCTGCTCCCGGGCGGGAAGSGGGCGCCGCCGCCGCAGTCCCCGGGGCGGAGCCACCCCCGCTGCCACCGGGACTGCCGCCGCCAGCGAGGCCAGGGCCAGGAAGGCCTCCCGCAGCCCAAGGCGACGCACTGCGATTTAACGTTCCACAAACGGTAGAAAACAGTCACACACAGCACATGACGGATTAAACTGAGAGTATCGGTATACGCCATAAAGCAACATACATTTTTACCCTCGCGCTATACCCGTTCTATACGAACGATCTCAGTTTATAAAACYATAATATAAATATACGTATTATAACAACCGCTTAATGAGAAGAGGCCCCACCTCCACGCCAGCACTCAAGCTGCCAGCGGGGCACAACTCCCGCCGTGCCGCCACCGCTTTTAACCGCCGCCTCCAGCGCCCTCGCCGCGCAACGGCCGCCCCCGACCGCGCGGCCGTTGGGGCCCGCCCTGAGGGCGGAGTAACGGCCGCAGGGCCCCAACGGCCGCGGCGAGCCGCAGGCGGCGGAGCTCGCCCCGCCCCGGCCCGTCCCTCCTCCCCTCGCCTCGCCTCGCCTCGCCTCAGCGCGTCCCGCCGCTCCGCACCGCCCCGTCCCGCAGCTCCACCCTCCGCTGCGCCCCGCCCCGCCTCCCGTCGCCTCAGCGCGTCCCGCCGCTCCGCTCCGCT